>JAKSZP010015094.1:0-46758 GCA_022478985.1 Massospora cicadina
GTTTTATGTAAGGTCCCAGGCTTCAGTCAACAAGATAAGTAAGTCATTGTACCCCCAGATTAAAAAAGAGCAATACTTAAAGTATTTACCACTTGCACAGATAACCGCTATAGGAAACATTCTGGATGATAGATGGGTATCATTAGCTCCTCCTTGTCTGTCTCACCCAACATTAAGCCCAATCGCATGATCAAATCTATTATTTTGAATCTTCAAAACTTAGCGAGGAAGATATAACAGTTTTTTATTATATTTAAGAGTAACTTTACCATTGGCGCTGCTCATAAAAAAAACCCCTTTAAACATAGGGCAAAAATATGTGCACCCTTATTTGTAAAATAGTAATACCTTGGTTAACCTTAGGTAAAAATATTTCCCATCAACAAAACTCAGAGCCTAAATCAGATGGAAAAGTTAAACAATGGGATTATTTGAGTCAACTGTTTTGGATGATGCTAAAGCGACTTATATTTGAAATATTTTTGTTATTTCTAGGTAAGAGTAGTGGATAAACTTTAGAAGCTTAATGTAACGTCAAAATATGACACTCACAACCCAAAATTTTTTTGGGAATAGAAATTATTCCAATTTAGAACACCATAACTCATCTAAGCCCACCGCCCCTGTACAACCATAAAACTCAGCACCCTGCTAATGGTAGAGTTTTGAGTTATTTTTACCTTAATTTCTATAATAAAGCATTATTAAAACTTCCAGTTTTATAGTAATTCGATTAAAATAATAATAATTTCTGTATTTTCTAAAGATCAAGTTCATGGAAAGTCTCATTTGTTAATTTTAATTGGACGATAACTCATATTTTAGACCTCTGTTCAACTGTATAGAGTTTTTAGCCAAAAATTACATAAACATATCACCCTCACTCTCACATATAAGGGATCCAAGCCCCCTTTTCACATGATTAAACTCATTAAGGTACTTCACCGCAATGTACTGTGTGTCTACTGTTGTGGGTGCTCAAAAATCTGAATTTAAAGCCCAGTTCTCTCTTAGCACTTAGTAATCCTAAAACAAACAATATGGCTACATTTGTTTTATTGATCTCAGAAGGGAGAACTCAACTGGAATTAATCAAGAGATTTATTAATACTCTAGTTGCAGGGCATGAGGGTTCAAAGAAAACGCTTAAGCGTATCCAAGCTAATTAATAGTGGCATGGAATGACAAAGGATGTGATACACCACATACAGGCGTTTAAGCAATGCTCAAGGAATAAGTTATTTAAATAGAAATCTTTTGGAAAACTTTAACCGTTGCCTATTCCAGGAGACCATGAAAAAGCATATTAGTTTATTACTTAAAATGAACTAGCCTAGGTGATGAGTACACTACAGTAAGGATAGAAATTATAACTTTAACCAAGGCAGCACGATTGTGCAATGTTTTAGGGTGCCTTCTGCAAACGGAATAGCTAATTTATTCATAAGAACATCTACCTTCACTATGACTGTCCTTCTAAGTATTTTAGATTAGGGTCTCAGGTAACTTCAAAGCTCTGGAAATAATTTGCTGACCTGTTGAGGATAGTTAAAGCAATTAATTGCTTTCTATACACAGACTGATGGACAAACAGAAAGAATCAGCTAGGTATCAAAGTAAAATATTTGTTTTAAGTAAAATTATACAACACAGCTGAGAAAAACTTTTTCCTATAGCTCAAATAAATTTTAACAATTTACTTCATGATTTAACCAAGATGACTCCATTCTTGGAAAATCATAAGAATGATCCACATACTATTCCAAGCTTCAAACAAAACAGCAGTTTACCAGATACACAGTACTATGTAAGATAATTAAGGCTTTGCAATTAAAGATTAAATATAATCTAGACATAATAATTCAAAATATAAGAAACAAGCTGATAAAGATATCTAGATTTTTTTAAACAAGGAAGAAGGATCATTTACGTATCTAGAAACAATCTTTGAGCCAAATTGCCATCCAAGAAGCCAGGCTCTAAAATAATTGGACTTTGAAAGTTTAAAGAAAAATATCAGATACTGTTTATCAAATACAATTTCCTTCAGATTAACAGCGCACAGCACGTTCCATATCAAAACTCTTCTCCTCAGAATTTACCTATGCTTTGATATCAACAAAGAAAGCATAGATTTTTGCCAGTAAGCTTGGACAATGCAGAAGAAGATGAGGGATAATATATTTAAGATAGCATCAGAGGATAAAAGAATCTTCCTAATAAAATGAAAATTATACCCTATAGAAGAAAGTATATGTGATCTATAGCTAACCTAATGAGTTGCAGGAAGAAGTTATAAGCCTTCAATCATAAGTTCCATGATATGGAGATAGTGTTAGGATTGCAATCCTGAGCAATATCTTAGCCTAACCTAACTGATAGTCTAGTTATTTTAATTTTTTTAATTTGTTTGATTTGATTCAATTGACTCAATTTAACCATATAATTTGTTTAATTTAGATGTTTTCATTGTCTTAATCAGTTCATTTTATATTCTGGATTGCATTGAGCGTCTTAGGAATTATTAAAAAGCTTCAAAAATTAATAAGGTTATAGTAAACTACTATTACTAAACCAAGTCATAGTTATCTTATCCCTTTAGTGATATATAGTATAGATAAATTTAAATAGTAGATAGAAATCTCAAGCTATAAAAAGGTGGTCTAAATTCTAATTTTCTAAATTTGAGGCTATAATCATATGGAAAAGTATTTTTTTATTATTGTTCTCTTATCAAGTGTTATGGTGGAGCTTGTACTACCAACATTCCAAACCCATTTGCCACCTCTCAATAAAATCCTATGCTGAATTATATATTTAGTAATTTTCCACGTTGAGACTCCTCCACAAATTAAGAGATAATTTCCAATTATGCACCAATTTTCACCTTTTTTCTGTTAGCATATATTAAATTCTTTCTCTCAATTTGCCCACTTTCTTGGTCAAATCCTGATTAATTTAAAAAACGCAACTCCACTTGTCTTCAGCCCTCTCCGGTCCCACTATGTTGATGAGCTTGATGCCCACTATCCCCTCATGGGGAAGGGGGCGCCCCCTCATAGTGTTTTTCAGCCTCTGCTGAAAGGCGCCTGGTCTGGTTCTACTAGCCCTCCCAACTCAGCTGGTCGCTTTGTCTCACCTAAGGACCTTGCTTTACACCTTGCCCACACTCAGGCGATGCCCGCTGCCCCCTAGTACTCCCTCAGAGCACCATGCATTTTAGCCTCTGGGTCAAATATGGCAAGTTGCTCCCATATTCTGACTGACCTATCATCAAACTTGCCCAGGATCTTTTGCATCCTGCTGGCTTCATCGACTTCTGAACCTTCAAGGGGTATTTTGACCTTGGCTTCTTGAGTAAAGCCAATGCGGCAATCACATCTACCATTCCCCTGATGTTTCAGGATGTACCCCTCCCTATCACTTGAACCTGGTTTCCCACTGATACCACACTTGTGGTTCAGTTTGTGGACCTCCCTACCCACTTCCCCCTTGAAGTTTTATACAATGAACTGTTGGCTTGTTTGTTGACATATGGTTGGACCCCATCCTTCAATTTGTGGTTCCCATTGGCGCATCCTGCCTTGCAAGCCCTCATGCCTTTGCAACCATACATCCCGCTTCTTTGGAGGTTGCCCTCTCAATTCCCCCTTGCAAATTCATTACCTCTGCCCCAGACCATCCTTTCTGAGCAAGCGTGGATGGAGGGTGCACCATCTGCCCTACCTGTTTGAACAGGACCATTCAAAATGGCACTTCCCCTCCAACACCTGAGCCACAGCCCATACATCTGACTCTTCACACAATGACCCAATAGCTGATCTGGTTACTTTCTTCACCTGGGGCACCTCCCTCCCCCCTCCTATCCAAAATCCAAAACCTGCATCTGGTCCAATCCTAGCCAATCAAGAGCAGTGTCCCCAAGCCCCTTCTCCTCACCCAATCAATCAGGGGTCTGAATGGACTCCATTTAATTTTAAGCCACACTTGTTTTATCCCAAGCCCTGCTCCCCCATGCCAACGCATTTTCCCAATTTAATTATTGTCAACTAAAATCCCTGGAATTATTTGGACAAAGTCAATGAATTGGGTAATCTTGTCTCCAAATTGGTCAACCCTCCTTGATTTGAAGAGTTCATCAATGCTGACTATGCGGCCCAGTTCCCCCCTCGCTACTATTCGCCTCACCCTGGTCCCGCCATATTCTGATTTGACCATAAATTATTTGAAGAGGTAATTGCATCCCCCTGTGCTATTGTGCTCCGATCAACTGAAAGTTTATCCATTTAGTGCTTATCTAAAGGCCTTGTCATACCTCCCGTGGACCCTGCACTGACCCTCCCCCAAAAACAAGAATTCCTCCGCCACTACTCCTATGCCAGCAATCTTCTCAAACTCTTAGCACAACAAGCTAGGTTTTGCCCAAATACTCGCCTCACCCCCAAAGTTGTGGACATGGCTTCTCCCATGCATGACACCTGCCTTTAATGTGATAAGGACATTTCCACTTATCTTTCCAACTGCCTCAAAAAAGGTATCCCTTGGCCAGCGCTACTTCCCTTCATGGATCCCCACTTCCTCGACGCGCCTACACCCCTGCTCTCTGCTTTGTGCCATTGCCTGTCCGCCCCAGTGAACTCGCCCAGCCTCCTGGTCCCCCCTCTCCCTCTTTCATGGTCGGTTAGAAGTTCCACTTCCAACTTGGTTGGAGTTTTGCATTGGTTTTCACGTTATTTGAATTCTAAGGCTGTCATTTTAAATTTTGGTGTAGTTTTTGTTTGTTCTTGTCAAAGTCTGTCCCCTGTCGGCGTGCCTCAATTAAATTGATCTGCTAGAATATATTATGCTATACATGTTTCTCAATCAGCTTGTAAAACAATCTTGTGTGATACTCACTTTTGCATGTATTATACAAGTTTTCATGGTAAGAATACCAGTGACCACCACCCTAACAGGGTTTAATCTAGATCCTTTATGATCTATACCATTATGAAGGACATCCCTGGATGGGTGCCTTAAAAATGGCTTTGAAAAAATTTTCATAGGGTAGTTTAGTGCGTTTAGTAGTGTTAGATGTGTCAGCTTTTACGCAGAGTTAGTTGTTGGCTGGCATTTCAGGAAATATTTGTAACTCCCTAGTCAGTTAGATATTTCTTTAATAAAAATAAAAAAAGAATTTATAAAAATATAAAACCTAATTTAATGACTAAAGGGTGTATGGTTTCAGAACTACTTTTTGAAAGGTTTTATTGACTAAAGGTCTTGGACTTGGTTTATATAATGCATAGAAGTCGAATATTAGTGAAAGATGCATGTCACTTTTATAAAGCTTCATTGTCATATATATTTTTTATCAGAGTTATACCCCTGATTGTGATTTATTCAGGATGTACTATAAGCTCTCATTAGCCCTGAATGAGATAATTTATTACTGGAGAACAAAGTTCACAATGACCACAACCATCACTTTTTTGTATGTTAACTTTTTTGTAAATGACTGTGGCCCCAAACTGATATAGTACTAGATATATGTCGGTTTTAGGTTTAGTATTAGGATCATATGGAAAAAGTATTTGAGGTGGGTCAACCTTGGGAATTTATACCGCACCAAGTATTTTTCTAGCCAGTACAGGTTTTGAACTTATATTGAACAAAACCTGCACTAGAGTGGAAGCAGGAATTACCCTGCCAGGCTAACCACCCCTTTTTGATCAAAGGGAGGATATAGAAGGAGATTCTTTCACCTAAATTGATAAAGTCAGTGATACTAAGTTCTTTGGTGTAATTTTGTCAAAACACTTAAAGCTTGGAAAAGGAATAAAATTAATGAGACACTGAGGTATTGCTAGCACAGGAAGCCATTCGCCATGTGATGACTTCACTTTTGTTTTTTACATTCTGTTAAAGACCAACTGCAACAATAGTATAGTTTTGTACCTGCTCATGTAAATTATATATGTATGTTTGTGATTTCCAACTTTAGTATTAACCATTAGGATCAAAATATCAAGTCTTAAGATGGGAGAAATGTATAGTATAATAGGTAGAACTGATATTTTATATTATTTACTTAAATATCTGATATAGATTTAATAGAGAGGTAATTAATATATGGATTTGGAGTCATTATTTTGTAATATTGAGCAGTGAGAAAAGCTGCTATAGCATTGTATACTATAATTATAAGCCATCAAGGTAATGTATCATAGTATAATTTAAATGCAATCATTGGTGGTTTCTCCTTCTCTTAATTTAACTACCTATAAATACCTGTTTCTAATCTCTTAAATTTAGTCATTGTTGAATTCCTTAATCAAGGCGTTCTGGACCTTTGGCCATTATGCTAGCCATAAGATGAGGCATTATGGTCTCCTAAGACAACCAGCTAAGATACTAAGTTGGATATTTAATATTTGCCAATCAATATCATACTCTCTTGCATTTCATAATTTGCAAATGAAAAGTTTTATACTTCCAAAACTAAAGTATTATTGCCCTTAAAGATGACTTATATATAGTTTTCTAGCTGGTTGAATGGCTTGTATTGTGACCAATCACAAGCGCTCCACCTCCTATACTTCAGAATTGGGAGTTATTACAGGTACATTATTGTATGCTGCCTCTGAAGGTTAATAAAAATATCATGGAGAAATCATCTCAATTTATCATTGCCTCAGTAGAAGCTTTAGTACATATCTCATTTTTATAATAAGTATATCTTGCCCATTATAGATCAAAGTATTGTGTAATTTTCACCAACATGATTATGAAACAAAAAGATGTGAAAAAAGAGTAATTTTACGTTCTATTGTGCTATATGTTCATCTAGGTCACCTTTTTGATTCATTTTATATATGTCTCATGTAATCCAGGCTATCCTTTAGATTATTGAGTCATATAAGAATAGAGAAACACCTTTTCAAGTCAATTAAATTCTCATTAGCTATAGCCTTAGTTTATAAGACACATGGCCCCAACTTGTTGACTCAAAAATGAGTTTTCACAAAATGTCCAGACTTAAAAGCCTGTCTATTATGTACTGAGGACCCAGAGGGACCAGATGGACTAGTAGTTCTTAACAGCAAGGGGGTCCTGAGTGTAATGAATGAAAACCTCCCTGTCACTTATTGCAATCTTACTTTGGTTCAGCGCCAATTGTTAATGCTGAAATAATGTCCAATGTAGTGTTAGTGTAGCTATCATTTTACATGAGATGGCTTCATATTCACCAAACTATAGAGAAATCCATCTCACGTGATGGTTGCGTGGTTTTTTTATTTTGACTTTTAAAATGTAATAATCATTAGTTTTTGGTTGAATTTATTGAAATTTTGTTTAGTTTCTGGACAGACATTGATGCTGGGACTAATGACTTCCATGACTAAATTATATTCGTAAATTTAACTTTGAAGTTCATGGACCTTTCTTCCCACTAGGTGTAATTTTCTGAGCAAAAGTATAAAGAAAATAAGAACTTGATTACCGCTGTTGTTTTGCTCTGATGTCCTAGATTCCCGTCAGCTGCCCCAGTGTGGGGCAGTGGCGAAATCCCCCCGCCATTTTCCATCTGACAGGAAAATGTGCTCAGACTGGCTCACCCAGTCAAACCAAATCCCTGAGACGATTTGTTCCTCCCAAGGATCTTGAGGCCCACCTCACTTCAACCCAAGCAGTGCCCCACTACCATCTGGTGCTCCCCACATAGCAACATGTGTTTTGGCCTTAGGGTTGAATATGGGGAACTTTTCCCCTACCAAGACCAAGCCATTATGAAATGGCACAGGCAATGATGTGTCTTGCCACATTTATTGACTTCCACCCCTATAAGAAGTACTTTGATCTCAGCTTCACCTGTGAATCCAATGCCGCCACTATGGTAACTGTTCCCCTGGCTTTCCAGGGTACCCCTCTTCTCACAATTTAGACCCAGCTCCCAGCGGATACCACTCTGACGTTTCAGTTTTCTGTCTTGCCCACCAACCTTCCCCCTGAGGTGCTCTATTAGGAGCTGATGGAAGGTTTGGCAGCCTATAGCTCTAACCCCATATTGCAATTTGTGGTCCCAAATGGGGCCACACGCCTTGCTGGGCCTCGGGTGTATGCCACAATCAGCCCTGAGCCAAAAAAATTTCCCTGTCAATTCCCCTTATGCCGTTATCCCCTCTGCCCCCCACCATCCGTTCTGGGCCTGCGTCAAGGGCGGATGGACGATCTGTCTGTCCTGTTTTGAGTTGGACCATTCAAAATGAAAGTGCCCATCCCTAGCTGCTTCCAACAGTGCTTATTTTTCATCTGCCAGACTTCAATCTGCTGCCCACCCTGTGCCAGCTTCAGTATGGGGTATGATCCTACCTCCCCCTACCCCAAAGTCTGATGCTGCAGTTGCACCTACAGCCACCAATCAGCCTCCTCCTCACCCCAGTGCCACAAGCGCTACATCCAATCAAGCACAGGATTGGACCCCAGTTTGATCCCATACATCCTCTAACAAACTAACCAAACCTCAACCATACGCCGATTCCCCAATTCAATTCAACCAGAACCCATGGGAGTTATTGGCTGAAATCACTAATCAGGTAATCTCATTGAAGAAACATCTTTGCAAATTGCGCGGTTCTGTAATGCAGTATGGGACGCCAAATACCCCCTCGCTTATATGTCCACAGCCAAATGCCTATCATTCTACAGTGATCACCAGCTTGCAGTAGAAGCAGCTGCCACACCAGATTGTCATCCCCTCCGCAAAGCAGTCACCAAATCAGTGGTGATGCTCACAGGAGGTACTTACCTCATGTTATCCCCATAAATCTCATCCCAAAAAGTAAAGTTACAATGAATTAATTGCACAAAAATGACAATGACGCTATTCAGAGCTTGGTAAATTTAGCACGGAATCTTAAAGCTAAGATTACCTGAACCAATATTGCCACGTTTGTTAAACTACCAGATGCCCACATTAAAGCTGAAAAAGCGTTAGCCAAATATTACTGCCATTTTCACAGCAGGAAATTTCTCAGAAATACCAATCATTAGTGATATTGAACCACATGCCACCAATGCCCCAACGCCCTCGCTATCCGCCTTGACATGTACCCTACTCTGGGATGAAGCTGCTGCTGCCAAAGATGAGCCCCCTGATCCCGCCTCCCCTTCCACCATGAGGGGATAAGTGATCTCCACTGCCCACCTGGTTGGTTGTTTCGTTCAGTGTGTTTCATTCAATCTGCTCATTTGAGCGTTTTGTTTGAATCAATTATTACATTAGTTTTAGTTTAAGTTTTTCGTTTAGTAATGTCCATCCCCTGGTTGACTTACCTCGGTTTTAAAACTTTAAGTTCACTTTATAGCCTGCAGTTAGCAGGATCTAAAACCCCAGTTTGAAGTTCTAAATGGATATACCCACTGTCATGCTACTGAAATTAAACTTACCAGCTTCTTAATATACTATTTTTAATTTATTTTAAAATATGTAAAGAATTAATATCTTAATAGTGTGACTAACAAAGGAACCACTTCTGATACCTTGGATTACTGAGTAGTATGTAGGTTACTCTGAGACCCCAAAGGCGATGAGATTGGATTGGCCCCCATACCTCAGCCAAGTGGGACACCAAAATCAGCAGAGCAATGCTGAATTTGCCAAGTCGCGTCTAAATTGGGAACAATTGTTTTGTATCATCAAATTGACCTTTAACGCCATTAGATCCAAGTGCTCTCTATTGGGCGCGTGGTTGCTTTACTGATGCAATGTTCAGAAACTTGGAGTATTCTGAGCATTACAGTTGGGCTCTCAAGGTAAGTGTTAGAGCATGTTGTTAATCTCTTTACTACCTTGGATCTTTAGAAATTTACAAATGCAAAAAGTACCAAAACAGTTAAGCAAGATTGGATTAGGCAGGATTAACCATAATTGAATTATTATCAAATAAAAATGCTAAACAAATAAGACCTATAGGTTAACACCACAAACGCACCATGAAAAGACAGAGAAACTGGTGAAGATCAGCCCAAAAATCTAAATTTTTGTTAATACAATAAAAACTTGTTGTGCCATGGAACGCCAAGTAAGACAAGGTCAGGTTATCTTGAAGGCCATGAAAAACCCAGAAAAGGAAATTGAAAGTTCAAAAATGAGGGTCAGAAAATTATGCAGGCTTAACCTTTAGGGTTGCCCTTCTATGGAGGCTCTACTAAAAATTCTTTAAGCTCTTAGTATCCTAAATAGTGGCTTAGGATGGCGCAGCCTAACTCTAAGACCAACCTCAGCTAAAAACCCCAAAAGTATATGTGTACGGGATTTTGAAATCTAAATACCAAGTCAAAATGTAATGCTTTGATCAACCTGAGGGTTACACTGAGTGTCCTATATGACCACTTTTTCCATAGAGCCCTTGCATCCCAAATGGTACTCTTAGCTCATTATGACCGCAGAGTCTAGTGAACTGTTGCATTTTGAGGTAGTGATCATGCCTAATTGATAGACTAATACTCTTACTAAATATATCCATATGATAGTCTGTTTCATAAAATTGATAAAAAATACAAAAGTTGGATAAAGCAGCCTACAGGCGATCCCATGCATGAGAAGTGAATTAAAATTTTAAGATTTCACATCCTCCCAAATATATAATCGCCACCCTGACATCAATCCAAGTCACCTTTGTCATTTAAAAACCTGATGACAATTGCTTATTATAGCATCTATGTTGTCTCGCACATAAGAGGAGGTGAGAATATAAAACATCTAGTCAGCAATTGTCATATAAGGAGAAGTAACTGTTACAGGATCTATTGGAGATGAATTACTAAGTATCTGTAAGAGGTGTGATTGCTGGATGGAAAAAGTTTTAGATATTGCTTGCTATAGGCCACCTACACTTCAGTACTAGACAATTTTGGGGAATCATGAAGAATCTTCTTTGTTATAGGATGATAAGCCCAAGTTTTAGTTGGTAAAAATCCCAGGATTTATTTAAAAAAATTGTCATTAGACTTGATTAGATTGTAGGGATGCATCTATCAAGATTCAATTTAGTAGAGGGTATAATAGTCGTTATGGGGACTTTTCTTTCTCGTTGCAAACACTTTTGCAACCCATTCAATTCAAGACTAAATCCAGTTTGATAATCTCATAGAGGGGATTAGTCTGCACCCATGTCTGGGAGCAGTTGGGCAAGCAAAGCAAGAGGAGCAGGCGGAAGGCCGCGGCCTCTAACATTTGAAAACGCCCCGAAGAATGCGGCGGAATAGAAAAAAATTTAAAAAACTGGCGGTCACAATTTCCCCAGAGATACTCGCGTGGCAAGCACGATGCAACCAGTACATCAATACGCCACATTCCCAGCCACTTTCGTCAGTGGAATTCGGAGTCCGTGTGTATCTGGACATCCAAAAAACGGCCCTATGGGAAAAATTTTGTGAAGATGTACACAAAATTTTCCCGACCGCGGTGTATGTTGCACCTCACTCCATGTTGCGCGGTTGGCTGGACCTAGGTTTTGAAAGCAAAATAGCAGCAGACAAGGCTGCAGCAGTACATGTAGTGGTCGACCTCCCCAAAGGGCAATGGGTCATCGAAACTAAATGCACCAGATGGACAAAATCAAACCAAATTTTCCTCACGTTTGACTTTTTGCCTACTACGGTAAAACGTGACATTTTGGAGCAACACCTGAAAGATGGTCTCGCCATATATGGCGAAATACAATCTTTTGAAATGCAACGTTTCATGCTGATGCCACACCTGTGCACCGGCAAAGCCATCACAGTTCTGACCCCATCTGAGGAGATCGCGAAGGACCTAACACAGATCCCGCACTCCACCTTTATTGACATCGCAGGGCACACCACCCACCCATTCCGGGTAACCGTGGACAGCGCGCCACCCATTTGCACCCACTGTGACGCATTTGGCCATAAGGCACATGTGTGCCCCATTAAAGAGGGCGTTACATTCCAAGAGCACCCCTCGGCGGCCATGGCCAGCGGAGAGGCGCTATGAACCAACTGCAAGCACCAAAGAGGCCTTCCCGTGGGGAGCACAAGGCTGCTACCTATTGGTAAAGCCCATCTCCCTGCAGGAGTGGAAGAAGGCCAAGCAGGCCCATAGGACTGCAGCCAAGGAAGTGGCCAAGGTCACCACCACCATCCCACACTCACAACGCCAGGAGGACATGGAGACCTTCGCGGTGGAAGCAACTCGGGAATCCATCACCCAATCAGATTGGGAGGCCCAAGCCGAATGGGCCACTCAATCTGAGGATCCAAAGGGAGATTCGATCTCACCCAATCGCTGCACCCAAGCCCCGGTTGAAACTGACTTGGGACCTATCCCAACCAAAAAAAAGTTTTTTTGCCCCACTCGACGGTGCACCAAACTTATCCGCACCGCAAAAAATTCATCCGACGTCGGGAAAACAAAAAGCGAAGGCCAAAGCCAACGTGACTCTTTCCACAAAAATTAACAAAAACCCCAATAGCGTTGCTGCTAATACCCACGCTGCTGTGAAAGCCCATGGGGACCTGGAAGAGGCTGGTGGGCCAGGGGCCCACCCCTCGCACCTAAGGTGCGATGGGGGAAACCTTTACTCTAGGGATGCTGAATATCGCCGGACTCAAGGCCTCCCCATCCCGGGCTAGGAAACTGAGTTTTTTACAAAATAATTTACCCGTGGATATCCTGGGCATCTAGGAAACCCACTGTCCATGAGGTTCCGAGGATGCTTGGAAAACAATGCTCCTACCATCCCTATCCTTTTGGTCAAAGCACTGTGGGGTGCTAATTTGGAAAAACAATTTTTTCAAATTTACATCTTCAGAAACATTCCTAAATGACTGAGTGCTCGTTGTCACCTTCTCTTGGGCCGATGTTGCACACACTATTGTCAACGTTTACGCCCCAAACGGTGCACAAGAGCGTCAGGAATTTTTCTTGTCGGTCAAATCCCTCCCGCTACCCCCCGATTCTATCCTAATTGGCGACATGAACTGTTGGCTAACCTCACCAACAGACTGGTGGCCGCCCTCACCCCACACCCCACAGGGTCACGTAGAACTATGCGTTCTAAAAGCCACCCTTGGGTTAATAGATGCGCTGCCGCGCCATGCCCCACTGCTCGAAAACATGACGCGTCCCCATATCCACAATGGCCAATTAAGGTCCATGACCCGCATTGACCTTATTCTAGCGCCGGCGAAATTCCAACCCCACATCTCCCACTTCAAAACAACGAAAATGGAATTCTCCGACCACTGACTGGTCTCAATAACATACCACTTACCTGGCACAGTTGCAAAGGCCCCACATTGGTGAAAAATCTGCCCCCCAGAGCTTGCGTCGCCAGGATTTTCCACGTGGGTGGAAGAGGCAACTTTGGCAAATCGTTTGTTGCACCGTTTTGCGCTGACCCCATGTCCACATGGGCAACTTTCAAAAAAGACACCATCCGCCACTATTGCAATCTCTCATCCAGACGCTCACGAGCCACATCAGCGGTTATATCACGCGCGCTGGCGGAATTGGCCCACTTGGAGTCCAACATTCCAGCCTCAGGATATAGCCCTGCATGGGGCCAGAAGTGGGTGGAGGCAGCAGCACACCTCAACGCACTTGAAAGGCAACACAAACATCAGGTTTGTGTCCAATACAGGGCCACACGCATCACCAAAGGCGACAAGTGCACTGCATACTTCTTCAAAAAATTTTTGCACCATGCCAGAGCGTGGCCTGCACACAGGTGCAAAGATCGGATAATTCTATCGTGGACACACTGGCCAAAGTGGCAATCAAAATGCAAAGATATTACTCCAAGTTATACTGAGCTGAACCAATTCAGCCAGCTGAAATGGCGGAATTTCTCGACAGAGCTCATATCCGCACCATTTTCCGATACCCGAAAATAATGAATTTAATTACTCCGAATGAATTATGGACTACCATTTGCGGTGCGCCAAACTGAAAATGCCCAGGCCCAGATGATATTCCATATGAGTTCTACAAAAAATATTTTAGGTACATATCCCCATTGCTGCTAGCCTCACTCAACCAAAGCCTGTTGGAAATGCGCCTCCTACCAGGAGGACATGAGGCTTTTACAGTCACACTCTTCAAGAAAGGGGATAGGCTAGACTTAGCCAACTGGCGCCCCATTTCTCTAACAAACACAGACACCAAAATTTTAACAAAAATCTTGGCTAACCGTTTAGGGACTGTAGCATCTGCCACCATCTCTCCAGAACAATTTGGTTTCATCCCCAGAAGGTCAATTTGGGATAGCGTGCACTCTGTGGCTAATGTGTGTCAGTCCACAGCCTCTGGGGCACTTGTATTCTTGGACCAACAAAAGGCCTATGATAGGGTAAACTGGGAATACCTAAGGGCCTGCCTCCATCAATTCTGCCTACCCCCCCGCTTCATCAACTGGGTGATGCTGCTCACGGAATCTGCAACAATGGCAGTGCGTGGCCCAGGCTTCCTAACGGATGTAGTCCATCCTCAAAGGGGCCTGCAACAAGGGGACCCCCTCAGCCCACTCTTAT
Source organism: Massospora cicadina (assembly GCA_022478985.1). Classification (NCBI taxonomy): domain Eukaryota; kingdom Fungi; phylum Entomophthoromycota; class Entomophthoromycetes; order Entomophthorales; family Entomophthoraceae; genus Massospora; species Massospora cicadina. The sequence goes on from JAKSZP010015094.1 coordinate 14,539, forward strand.
ACAACTTCAGCCTTGACCCACTACTGCGAAATGTGAATGCCCAACTCACTGGGGTCCATGTGCCAGGCCAAACCCCAGTCAAGATGATGGCATTTGCAGATGATTGCGTGGTGGGGGTGTCTAATAATAAAGATGCATGCGCGCTTGAAGCCCTCATCCAGGAATATACCCGGGTAAGCAATGCGGCACTGAACGCCTCCAAAACCGAAATCATCCTCCTTGGTCAGTTTCAGAACTGCTGGGCCCCAGCAAGTAGTTCCCAACCCAGCCCAGCTGCTCGCCCAAGTCCACGCCTTACTAACTCAAAACACACCGCTCCACTGGTGCTCCCCTTTGTGCCGCGACCTACCATAGGACCGGTACGCCATCTGGGCATGTGGTTGGAGGCAGGAGGATACGCGTCAACAGTAATGGAGGGCCATATACTGGACAACGTGACGAAGCGAATTGCCTCTCTCAGAGCCCACCCTACTACCCTCACTGGCAGGGTTGTTCTTGCCAACTCTATGCTCCTATCCAAAAGTCTGGTTTGGAGCCCACGCCATCCCCTTCTCCCCAAGCTTCTTCAAATCCCTGTATGCTTTGCTACAAGGTTGGCTTTGGTCAGGCCACCCTCCACCAGTACGGCTAGAGGTCATGTTTGGCCCTCATCATCATGGTGGCATGGGCCTACTTGAATTCAAAGCCCATGCCGCCAAGATCCTAGGCACCTGGATTGCGGCCGTCACTGCTCCTACACTCCCATCCCAACACTGGTCCCGCGCGGCCCGCTCCAACTTCTCCCGAGCCTTGGGCCTCAACAACCCATCAAACCCCCACTCCCTGATGAAATACCTTGCATCACACACATCAGCCACAGGTCCTCACGGGACCAAAACCCACTACAAACGAATCCTACTCTCCATGCGAAGCGCAGAGTGGAGAATTCGTATTAGTGAACATACAACCAAAGAGGCCGCCCCTCTCCTCAGTTCACACAAGAGGTACAGGGGCTACCCATCCATGATGGCGTGATCCCCATTCGACCCCAAGTCCTATCCAGGGTGGACTACCTGGACATGATGGACATCCCTTATTCCACTGAGACCCAAAAGACTATCTGGAAATACGCACACCATCCTCTGTTGCAGCCTCAAGTCCATTCCCATGTGTGGCGCTGCCTGAGGCGGGTGTATCGTACAGCTGAGCGCTCTAACGCTTTACACTCATCCTGTGTCGTGTGTGGCCAGTATGGAACGCTGTTTCACCGCCTGGAGAAGTGCCCCACCTCTAAAGTAATATGGCGCGAAGTCCAACGTCTGCTAGGCCAGGATCAAACACATCCCTTCAGTCTGTCAAGAGATATGTTTGCTTCATCAATGGCCTCCCCCCTCCCCACCCTCCCTTCGTGCTCTGGTGGTTGCAATCGCCATGTGGACTATCCACACGATTGTCTTGGATGCCATCGCCGGATCCATCCCCACCCTCCCTGAAGCTGTCCACAGATTCCGGTCTCATTTGGTGGATCACTTTCAAGCGTGGATGTTTGGATATCTCCCACCACGTCGCCGGCAGCTGGTCTCCTCCTGGTTCCCAGTCTGGTTCATCAAATCAGACCCCTTCCTCCACACGTGCTCAATAGTGGCTACGCCCCCTGCACACGTTCCCTCCCCCTTCCCATAAGTGGCGTTCCCGCTGGCAACAAGAGATAGCATCGCTTCTCTGGGGTGCCTCACCTGGTACTGAGTTTTGTCTTGTCTGAGTCATATTTGGAAGTGTCCGTCCCATGGTCAGCCTTCCCCGCAATAAATTTAAAATTTAAAATTTAAAATAATAGTCGTTATGGGTTACATAAATATATCTATTTAGAAAAAAGATTAACCCTTAATTTCAATATATTTAAACCTTTTGATAAATAACAAAAATTTCGTGTGAATAATGGAGAAGAGATGGCCAGTATGTTGTTAATCAAAAATGATTACTTTACCAGGTAGCCTAAAAGAAACTAACATTAGCTATCATTTTTTAAGTCTTTTATTTTTAAAATATTGAAGTCAAATGTTCACATAAAGCTTGCTAAGATGAAATTAGTAGTTCAGCAATAAAGGCTTTTATGGTACTCTTATAAAGGAAGATTTGGGAAGAGCTATAATGAAGGTTTTTCACTATACTATAAAAAAGAAGAAGAAAGGATAGTGATAATTAGGACCCTATCCTAATTACTATAAAGAAGAACGAAGGTTTTATGCTCTATTTTTAACACACCTAGTAAGAAAAGCGTAATACTCACATACAAAATTGTTCTAATTCACTGCTGTAGGATCAGGAGATATGTATAAGGACTTCTTGATATTAACTTCACTTTGTGTCTTTTGGTCTAAGAACAATAAATTATTCCAGAGCTTGTGGAACCATGTACCCTTAGATTTTAAAAATAATGAAACTTTGCCTAGATAACCTTTAGCTCCCCTTATATAAGCAACATTTAATCTTTCCTTGTTACCTTTGTTCCTTAAATAGTCCTATTTCAATGATACTTTAGGAGATTCATTGTTATCTAAATTTTATTGCAATTCAAGTGGTCTTAAAATTATAAGAGGTGTAAGACCTCAGGAGCCAGCTATAAATCTGGTCAGGGATTTCCATCCCTTCAAAACAAAAAAGATTCTTATCCTAAGGCACTACCACTCATTCAGTTACATAATCTAAGGCTTACCATTAATGAGAGATGGGTATAGCGGTCGCCCCTATCTGTCTAATCCCCCAAAGTTCCTTCTATTCCTTTAGTCACTATTATACATAGAAATTCAGATCAATTAATGCATGAAATCAAATAATTCAGCTGTAATAATATTAGTTTCTATAGTACTAAGTCTATCGTGCAAAAAACCTCTCTTATGTATAAGGCTTTAAGAGATGCCCTTATCATTGTAGCACACGTGAAAACTGGGATAATCTCATGAGAAAAATCTTTACAATTTAATTTTCTAAAGCCACAAGTTTGAAGAAAAAGAAAGCCAAAAGTGAGGTGATAGTATCTACAGGTTCCAAGGCAAAAAGAAATAACTTGGTTAATTGTAACATAAAGCTGGTCAATTTGACCCATAAAATGACCTACTCAAGGATAGTGTCAGTGTTTTTCAATCCTTATGACCCAAGACCCTGTGCTTTCACTTTCCCTACATAGTATAATACATGTAAACTCCATTGAGAAGGTTGTTGGGTTATTTGTTTCATTTCTGATTTAATAAAGTTAATATTCTAAAACATAGATCTGTGTTTCTTATTTATATTATTTAAATTCCAAATATACCTGATGAAGAATAAACTGTCTAGAAATTAACCAGATGGATATCTCCCAATAATATCAGAATTAGGGGTGTTGGTTAGTTGGGCGTGATTGCCAGCTAATCGCCTAGTTTAATATTATTTATTGCCATATAATTATTAATCATTTTAGGTTCGTCAGAATCTGCATTCACTGCTGAATGCCATTTTTAAGTCATTGTGGGGATTTCCCATGGAAAGATGATGGATTCGTTACCAAATCATCTGACTATAATTTTGCTGACTAATTTGGAGCACCAGCGACTCATGCCAAAGATTCTCAAAATTATATTTATATTTATAAATTATATATGATCAACAGCGACTCATGCTGAGGATGGATCAACCTAATACAATATTTGGTGAATTAGATGAGCGGATTAGGAGAGAATTGCTACTATTAATGACTGACGATTTATTAGAGTTCTAGCCTGGATGTCTAAGAGGTTTCATAGGCACAATAGTCTAGGGTATAAATAGCCGTTCTTCCCTCCAAATAAAGATCTTTCTATCGCACATCTTTTGTTAATTGTTAGTAGTTCATCAGCTATATTAAGGGAAGATGGGACTGGAGATCCCTGAAGTAGGCGTAGGGTGATGCGCTTGGAGTGGACGATGCTGCCAGCTCTCATAACTCAGCCCTACAAGAAACTGGTGGGAACCTGGCCAACTGTCCACCAACAACAATGTTCTGACTGTCTGTCAGCCCTGCGGGGTGCAGCATGGGAATGCCATAGCCACCCAGGATGGGTAATGGACTTTCCAGGGCATGCCCAGATGAGTTGGCAAAGGGTCAGGAGGGTGGTGCAGTGTGGGAGTGCCTTGGCCGCCCAGGAAGGGGTCAGGACTCGCTGGGGCACACAAAGGTCCCTGTGGTAAGGTGAAGCCATTGGTCTGCTGTGTTGGTGGGTTGGACGTGGACTTGTATGGGGTTGGTATGCTAATGAAGGAAAAACAGCAAGGGTCTACCAATCTCCATACTGGTTGGCCTGGCACACTAACAGAGCTCACTGTTTGGAAAAACGATTTCCTGAAACTCCCCTTAGGCCAATGGCGGGCCCTAATTCCTGTATAATGGTGATAATGATAGCAGTATCCCTAATTGTTCTATCCTTTCCAGCTCAAGTGTAGGCATGCAAGAGACACAGGAGGCTGTTCATGTATCCCAAACTATCAATATTATGATAAAATTGTTTGTGATAGTAAAGATGTTAGTTCTTTTTAAAACAATTTTTATGGTTTTGAGGAATATGATCATGTGAAAGAGGAGATGGTACATGTCCCAGATGTGGTAAGCAACAAGATAATTTAAATGGATTGGGCTGGTGAGGAATCCTAAAACTGTGTTTTCTTAGAAACATCTCAGCGTTAAACCTACCCAGTCAGATCTTGAGCTTACTATGTGCTTAATTCTACTCATTAAAAAATGAGTGGATACTGGGTACACTCCTGGATGACTATGGTACCTATCATAAGCTTAACCCTTGGCGCTGGGTCCGTTTTTATTCACCACAACTTTTATTACTTCTCTCCCAGTGGTTCCATTTATCATATCAACAGAACTGCGGTGCCTTGTAGATTCTGGTTGCTTTCATAGGTAGCTGACACCTCTTTGGAAGCCAGACCTTTCCTTTGCACATCGGTTTTCTGATGGAAGGGGTTGCAAATGGGGCCCAAATTCTGAAAAACATGTAAAATGATATTAAGAAAATTTTTGGTGAAACTTCTAATGAGTTATGTTAAAATGCAAACCGCATATTTCTTTTATATTATTAATCAAATTACTTAATTATATAATATTAACGCTTTTTAATTTGTCACCTACATTCTTATTAGAAAGTTGAGAGGTTAACATCCGGGGTAAAGCACCAATTATGTTATGTTATATCAAAAAAGACCAGTTAATTTATAAAATATCTTAGTTGCATACTATATTTGGTGCCAAAAACCACGCTAATGTTTTCATTTCATTTTACCAATAAAGAAAGTAAAGTACTTATGGTATAGAAAAAATAAAAATTTGGAGATGAAAAACTATAATAAATAATAAAAGATCTCAAACATCATAGACCACACTGGAGATGAATTTGCTGTAAAAGAAGTTTGGAAGACCTTAAATTGTGTAGATTGAAATTTTTAACTTTTTTATTTAAAGTAGTAATAGTACCTATAGTGCTGCTATACATCTGGGGTTGGTCCTCATAGTCTTAAGACCCTATCAAGTTATCATACAATAAAAACGTTTTTTGAATATATAAACAATTCAAAGGACATAAGAGACCTATCAGGTTATTAACTTACAGTAAATAAAAAACCTTTCCCATAACAATTTTGAACTATTGCTTTTAGCTTTTGTCAGACATTTGCCCTCCAAGCTACAAGATAAGAATGTTGTGGGTCAAAATTGGTTGAAAAGGGGAAGTGTTGTACATCTTAAGTCCACGAAATTGATACAATTGATTTAAATAACAAAATCTTGGACAAAAGGCCTTGACTGATTCTCAGTGGAACCCCACAAATTGGGGTAATACGATTTTAAGTACTTTAAAGGCAATACAAACAAGATTGAGCAGTCAGATTACTCTGACCATGCGCCAGACCCTGGGATGTCCATTTGAGGGTACTCCCTTAACTGAAACCAGGTCCATTAAAACACCAATGCAGGGACCACCCCCTTTAAAGGCGTGACAGGGGTCCCTCAAGGTGCAAGAATTTTTAGCAAATGGAAATTGGCTAAAATGTTAAATCATTACCCTACAGGTATGTTTTGCCTACCACTAATTCCCCATTCGTTATTTATCTAAATTGAAGGAGTTTTCCAAGCTTCATTAGGCTGAACTTGCATAATTCCTTATTTTGATGATAACAAGCCATTCCAAACTTACCAATGAATTTCCTTTGACCCTCAATACCATTTTAAGTACTAAATGGTCAGATATTGAGAGTGTTTGATTTTTTCTTATCCCCTGCAATACTTATTAAAATTTTAAAAAAACTCTAAATTTCTAAATTTTTGAAGTTTAATTATATTTATTATATTAGTGTTATAAATTCCCAAATGTTGGATTTTGGTAAATCAAGCACCCAGCGAGCATCTCTCAAGCTTAAATTTCAACAAGTGGTGCTCACTACAGGGGACCCTGTATACCACCAAAATCCTATCACAATACCAAAAATGAATTCTATCCCAGAATCCAGGCTAACTGCATTAGAGAACCAACTAGTCAAAGCTTTGTCTCGTTTAAAAGGAGTGAGCAGCACTCTTCCCTGACGCCCTTATGGGCCCTCCCCTTTTATGTTTAAACCTCCGTTCTGATACAAGTTCATACCTGGTGAGGACAATATCGCCTTCTTTCTTTGTGTTTATGAATCTGCAATGGAAGGAGCAACTGACCTTCAAAAAATCAAGTATATCCTTCCTTGTTTGAGTCAGATGGCTTGAGAGATCATGGTTTCTCAGATGGCCACACTCACCACCTGGGCGGAGGTCAAACAAGCGTTAGTTGACGAGTCTGGTTCACACCTTAGTTTACAACAGCAAAAACAGGCTTTCATATGCCTTAGTCTGCAAGTGGGAAAATCATTCCCCTCATTGTTGAGCGATTCTATAGCAAAGCTCAACCTCTGTTGCTAGCCAAACTGCTACCACTAGATGATGCTATTGCTACTATTGTGGCTAGCTTGGCGTCATATCCCCCTTTAGTAATGTATATCTCCGCAGTCAAGCACACCTTCCAAACTGTACGGGATATCAAAGAGGCATTGGTAACAGTGGCGGCAGTTATAAACCTGACCTTCTGTAAAAAGCCCCAAAGTGTGAATCCTCTCTGACCCCTTCATCCTCTTCTATGGCTGTATCCCTACTGAACCCCACTTCTACAGAGCTGCAGCGCCAAAATCCTCCTACACCTTGTGAGGATAGCTAGAAGAGTTTGGTAGTTAGGGGGCAGTGCTCCCCTCCAACTTCAGGTTTAAAAGCATAACTGGTGAAGTCAGTTATCGTTTTGCCTGGTCCCCTTCCTGCTGAGCAGTCAACTAAGGTGAATATAGTATCACATCCATTTAAGCCGCTGCCTCAATCCCCCTTAACATCAACTCAGGCTGCCCTAGTTCTAAACCTGCATTTATGGGGCAGCGCAGGACGGTCACTTCTAAGGCAAAAGTCAAAGCCCTTACACTTTCAACGCCTCCCCCAAAAGTTGGTACAGCCACTCTACTCCATTAAAAGTCAAAAGAGTAGATGAGAGAGACAAAGCCCTCCCCTGTGAGGAGATTAAGCCGGTTTATCAGCCCCTTTAGTAACTCGTTGAGGTGCATCTACAATCCCTCTGATGGCGAGTCTGAAGGGTGTGGTGAAGACGCAGGCTATTATGTTTTGGGAGCTCCAATGAAAGTGCAGATGCCGGATAGGTTGAGGCCAGAGAGAAATGATATAGCCATAATTTCACGACGAACCTATCTCCAACATTTTTTGAGATTTTTAGAGATGATTGATACTGCTAGTGATGCAAACCAACTTATTGGTACAGTGATCCGATCCACCCAGAAGGTTCATACCCTTCAATATATTAAAGACAATTACCCTGTGATGGCTCAACGCCTTGCCTCCACTCTCTAGTTGAAGGAGGTCTCTCCCTCCCCCTATTTTTGTAAAACAATATCTAAGGTAGTGGTTGTCATCAATGAGGTGTGCGTTCTATCCAACTTTGATATGGATGCTCCAGTGAACGTGGTCTCATCAAGTCTCATCAATAAAATTAATTTGAAACCCAACCTGGACTATTCACAAGAGTTTGAAACTGTAGGGCCTAACAATACGCGAGCTATTGGAGCCTACTCTTCTTTATCCATACATATTGGAAAGCTCCTACTGGCTGCCCCAGCTGTAGAATTAACCATTAATGCATACAACCTACTCATTGGCACGCAATTTATGATTGAGTATGAAGGAATCATTAACATGAACCAGGGATTTCTATCCCTGCTAAATTATGAGATTCCCCTAGTCTTTACAAATGATGAGCCTCAGAAGAAGGAATATACATGCGTAGTTGAATATCTTTCTTCCACCCTCACCCTTACTTATACCACATTAGTCAGAAACACGAAAAATGCTGCCTGACTCTGTGGATGCTTCAGAGTTTCTTCCATTGTATGCGTCAGAGGATGTAGTAGCCAAAGCGGTTGAACAAAATGTGATATACCAAAAAATTACTATAATAATCCCTGCAACTGCCTTCTGCACTTAACAAGCATTGATGGAATAAGCCCTTTGAAACCTCAGGTGTTTCCATGTATCCTATATCCTTCCTACCAGCGACCTATCAACCTTTTTCTTGGGAATCTCACTAAAAAGGACATGGTTGTAAAGAAGCATAAGGAGATTGGAAAAGCCCTGTTGATTACAATTGAAAACATCCACCAAGTCCATTATATTGGGTCTATGATGGATATGGGACTAATCACTGACCAAATATTATGTGCTTGGCCCAAAGTTCAGATTTCTGATGATCTAACTTCTGCTGAGATTAATAAAGATCATTCCTTACTGGAGTCATATAGCAACATCTTCTCCAAATATGATAGTGATTATGGGAATATGAAGGGTTGGTGCCACACCATTGATGTTAAGGATGCCAAGCCTATTCAATCCAAGCCTTATTAGAAACTAAAAGTTGACGAGCTCCAGATGAGGACAGAGCTTAAACAGTTACTGGACGCGGGGTTACCGGTGCCTTCTCAAAGTCCCTAGTCTTCTCCACTAATGCTCATAAAAAGAAGAATCTGGTGGATATCAAGTAGTTATGGACTACTGCAAGCTGAATAACCTCACCAATAAGGACAGCTACCTAATCCTGTGAATTGATGACGCTCTGGACCAACTCTATGGGTCCAAGCTCTTTTCCGCCATGGATTTGGCTAGTGGATACTGGAAAATGGACCTTTCTCTGCAAGACTAGGAAAAGTGTACACTTATCTGCAGAGAGGGTCTCTTCCAACCTACTCGACTACCACAAGGGTTGTGTGATGAGCCCACATTCTTTCAGCGAGCCATGGACCACATCTTGCAGGATCTAAAGCTTGGTTGCGTAATTGTATACCTTAATGATATCACCATATTTTACCAAATCTTCAATGAGCACCTTTCTCATTAAAAGGAGACTTTCCAACGTTTGTGGGTCTCTCACATTAAGCTGAAGCCCTCCAAATGTGCACTTTTCCAAAAGAAGTTGGATTTCCTTGGGAAAGCTATCTCTCAAGATGGGATTCAACCCCTCCAAGATAAGGTCGATGCAATATTTAAGATGCCTGCTCCCAAAACCCTCCGTGATATTCAGGTGTTTTTGGGCATGATAAGGTACTACCATCAATTCATCCCACAATTTTCTCAGCTCAGTGAGCCCCATATGACTTTTAACTAAAAACACTCCTTTCCATTGAGAGCGGAACAACAAGCTGCTTTTGAAACGCTAAAAAAGCTGCTGCAGCAACGGCCAATCCTGCATCACCCTGATTATAGTAAACCCTTTATTCTGTTTACTGATGCTTCTGATTATGCGGTTTAAGCTATCTTGGCTCAACTGGGTGAGCATGGGGTTGATCACCAGTTTAATATTTCAGCAAGATGTTTTCTAAGGTAGAATGCAACTATAGTATCACTGAGAAGGAAAGCATGGCTGTCTTGCTTGATGTTAAAGATTACCGCCCTTTCTTATATGGGACCTTATTTAAAGTGGTTACTGACCACGCCTCTTTAAAGTGGCTACAAAATATGAAGGATCCCACTGGGCGGTTGGCACGCTGTGTTTTGAAGCTCCAGCACTATGATAAGACTATTGTACTGAGCCAGGATGAGCCACAAGAATGTCGATGGGTTGACTCAGCTGCCCATCCTTCATTTATATATTAGTGAAGCAGATTGGCTACATGATCTCCTAATGACCCCTGATGCTTAGGAGGATGAGGACGAACCAGTCCAGAAGATGCTAGCTCAACATTCCCATAACACAAAGGTGGATAATGGGAATCTATACAATAAAGTAGGGGTGAACTGGTTACCCTACCTCTGACCCTCAGAGCGAGTACTTGTCATCATGGAGTCTCATGCCCTCCTAGGGCATAGCAGAGTGCAGAAAACTTATGTGTGGGTAAAAGAACGCTACTATTTTGAGGGAATCATGGAGATAATCATTGAAGTCTTGTATGCTTGTCTAACATGCAAAAAGCAATTCAGCTTCAAAACCAAATATCAATATCAACCTACCACCTGTCAGGGAAAATGCAAACTATTTTTATACCAGCCTGTCAGCTTAAGTGCTGAAGCACTCAAACGGCAAACATGAATGCCAGTGGCACTGATGCTAGTATGATGTTTATAGAACCAGGAATAAATTCCACTATTAACTACCATGAGCCATAATCTTGTGTAAGGACCTAGCAAAATACCAGATGAATATGTTCATAAACCCTGAGGGTTGTTGGAATATAGGTGTAAAGGTCGGTTTAATAATCAACATAGAAACTGAAATTTGACTAAAGGGGTTTATTGCAAATATAAATGCAGAAAATCGCCAGCAATTTTCTCAGTGCAATGCACTGATTAAAAAGTGTTCAATTGGTAGTGGGTCAAAGCAGGGATTGGGTCCCTCAAATTTGACCTAACCTGCCAAATTTTTGGGGGAGGGGGCAAATAATTTCGATTGAAACTGACATTGAAGGATTTGGCAGCAGGCCAAGTTGCTATTAGTTCATCTGTGAACGCCTGGACTGATGCTTGACTTCATTTACATTAGTTGGCGCAACTGCATTTGGCCTGAAAAGCAACAGGAATTCCCAGGGCCACCCCACATAGGGGCAGTCCAATTGGTTTAAAACAGGTTTGGGATGACCAACCTGCTTGTTACCAATCACTGGGATGTTCGTTTGGCCTTATGAGTGGTGTCAGGCACAACTCCTAAATCTTGAACTAGGGGTTTTTGAATTATCAGTGACAATCCCTGATGATTTCAAAGGGGATTTACCAATGGCAAAAATCTCACTTGAAGGCTCAATGTTGTCCATGATTCCAGACAATAACTCTCTTATAGTCTTTTTCCAAATATCTGGTTTCCAATTGTTGGCTTTATTCCTGTTAGTTTTGGGACTTTCAACTTTAATTTGGAAATTCAGCGCATATTTCCTCAATTTGGAAAACAAGTTTGGCTGAGGTGAGCTCAGGTACCGGGGTGAGGAACCTTAAGAGGGAGTGCTGTCACCCAGCGCTCGTCTACCATGTGGGTGAGATCACCCTGGATGATGAGGGTTAAAGCCAACCTCTTTGGACCCTTCTTGTTTGTGAATGGGAAAATTGCCCAATATACGCAAAGGGGACGTTCCCCTGGCTTTACATAACCCTTTTATCTTTTGCCAAAGGAGGGGTAGCACCGCCAGGAAACTGCGTAAGGGCTACATTTTTGTGCACCTTGGGCAACTTGATTGCCATCAAGATTGCAACTTTTGGGGGAGGATGGGGAGCATTCAGATAAAACACATTAAACGCCTTGACAAGTTCCATATAATTCGCACAATAATAGGCCTTGACCAAACTGTTCTCATAGGCCAGATAACCCTTGTAGGCGACGAGATACTGAACTGGCCTCCGAGATTTACAGGATGCTAAGATTTTTCACCTCGGCTTCTTCTGCACCCTCAGTTACTATTAGCTCAGGATTGGTGGGAATGGTCCCCTTGACGAGGACAACTGAGATACATGGAAGACGGGGCTCTGTTTCCAGTGAGCTGGCAGCTTTAACTGGAAATCACCATTGCCCAAGTCTTCCTCCACCAGGTGTGGACCCAAACGCTTTTCTTTTAAAATTTCTTGAAGGTACCTGCATCTGCAAATGGCGCATATCGAACATAACATATGAACCCACCATTATATCGTGGCCAGGAAGCCATTTTTGATTTGCAAACTGCTTGTGACCATTGATGGCCTTTGTGAGATGTTCCCACACTAAGGACTGGGTAAATCAACTGTGCTCAACGTGATCTGCGGCAGCAGGGACCTCTGGACACAGACAGGGACCAACCAGAAGTGAGGGATTATACCCCAACATCACTTCATAGGGATAAAACCCCGTAGAAGAGTGAGTTCCATTATTATAGGCAAATTGGGCGTGGGGAGGTCATTGGCCCAGGTATCTTGTGCGGCCACCGCATAGCAATGCAAATATTGTTCCAAAATTTGGTTAACCAGCTCAGTTTGTATGTCAGACTAGGGATGATACGCTGTGGAACAGCAGGGGGTGACTTTTTAATGGATAAAATAACATTCTATAAACGCACTTTAAACTGGGGCCCACGGTCACTAATGATCTCTGTGGGAGACCAAACATAGAGAACAAATGGCGTACAAAGAGATAAGTGGGACTACAATTTCTTTCTGATTACTATCACTTTTAGTAATTTCAATTCAATTCAAACAGCAAAATTTGATAATCAACACCAGGCGAGATAAGTATGAACAATAAGGTAAAGAGCTGGGCGAACATGGTAAAGGGCAGCAGACTTGGACCTGCACTGCCAAAAGGTACCAAGCGCACAGGTACAAACGAAAATCTAAGCAAAAATAAAAAACCCAAGGTTGCGCATCCCGCAGGTTTTGTCAATTTCTTAGTAAAATATTGCAGCTATTTGGAAGTATCCCAATCACAACCACTGTCATCGGTGGAACATGGGATATGAGTTTTCCTGGGCATAGAAACACCAACAATGTGGGAAAAGTTTTGCGAAGTCCAACAAAAGTTTTTTCCGCATGTGGTGTACCTTACAACCCATACTATCCGCAGAGGTTGGGTAGACCTTAGGTTCAAAACCGCGGAAGAAGCAAATGATGCAGTGAAGGTCAGAGTAGTACTCAATCTTCCCAACGCACAGCAATTGGTCCTGACCAAATTCACCCATTGGACAAAATCCAAAGACATCTTCATTATTTTTGATTATCTTCTGACTACACTGGCGCGCACAGTAGTCAAAAGACATCTCAGAGAAGGCTTGGAAGCCTACAGAGAAATTAAACAATTCAAAATGCAATGATTCCAGCTGATGCCAACCCTTAGCACGGGGAAGGCAATAGCAATAATTTCATTAAACCAGGATGTAGTAGAAGATATTACAAAAATCCCCCACATTGCATCATTCACAATCGATGGGAAAAAACCCAGCTGTTCTGTGCAACAGTGGAAAGCGCACCCCCCATTTGCAACCACTGCCAGGCCTTTGGGCACAAGATTCATGCTTGCCCCATCAAAGAAGGCCTGAGAGAAATGGAATTCTGTGAGGAGGAAATGGGCGAAGATGACTCAGAGTATGCCAAAATCACAGATACTACACAAGCCTTCACCTGGGGAGAACATGGACAATATAAAATAATTGATCCTATTTCCCCAAAAGAATGAAAAATGGCCAAACAAGCTCGCAAACTGGCCACAGCTAAGGCAAAGGCCTCAGTGGAATCAACCATATTGCCAGAGCAGATCCAGGAAAACATGGATTAATTCCAGTCCATGAACCAATCAGATTCCATGGAAAACCATACACCCAATCTGATCACTTTAAATTTGGCAAAACCCAATTTGGAAATGGATGCAGCAAAATTGGGGTTCAGTGCACCCCAGAAAATGTGGAAGTTAACCCAATTGGGAAGGAAAATCAACAATGGAATGTGCAAGAAAATAATGTGGCCAATAAAAATCCACAAGTGCACCACAATAACATTTTGAAACCAAGCAAAGCCAAGAGAGGAGCAAAAACTGTGGTGATAAAAGGGGCAGAATACACCCCAACTCCTACTCATGGTTATGCTCTACACAGCAGAGGTGCAGTGAAGAGCAATGTGAGTGAGGGAGTAGGGCCGGGAGGCCCTGCTAACCGCTCCTGAGGTGCATTGGGCGTCTCAGTAGAGATAGGGATGCTGAACATAGTGGGACTCAAGGCCTTAACATCCTGGGCCAAGAAGTTGAGTCCCCTATGAAATCCACCTGTGGATATCCTGGCAGTGCAGGAAACCCACTGTCCACAGGGAGAGGAGGAGGCATGGGAAAAATGCTCCTCCCAACAATATCATTTTGGTTGCTCCACTTTGGGGTGATAGTACACGCATTCCAAAACTTTAATTTAATATAAATTCGTTCCTGGATAGCCATGTACTTGCCATAACATTCTCATGGCACACTGAAGTGCACACAATCGCTGGTGTGTATGCCCCAAACGGTGCACAGGACGAAAGATAATTTCTTACAGCCCTGACACAACTAAATCTACCAGAAAAAACTTTTTTTATGGGAGACATGAACTGCTGGATTAACCCAGAAATGGACTTATGGCCATACACAACAGAGATACCACAAGGGCAAGTGGAAATCGAGTACTAAAGGCCACCCTGGGACTATATGATCCACTGCCAAAAAGGCAACCCCTGCTACAAAACATGACACTCCCACATGTACACAATGGTACACTTGTCTCTATGTCAAGGATAGACCTAATACTCGCGCCAATAATTTTCCATCACCAAATATAAAAATTTAAAACTGAAAAAAAAAATTTCTGACCATTAGCTTGTTTTGGTGTCCTACAAACTGGTGGAACCAAGTACCCAAGCACCCAGATGGTGCAGAATATGCCCAGAAAGTTTAGCTAACTTGGAATTTCAATCCTGGGTGGAGGAAATATCCTCAACCCAGGATTTTCAAATACCCTTTTGCTCAGACCCACTAACCACATGGGAAAACTTCAAAAAATCAACAACCCAACAAATTAAACATACATCATCTAGAAGACACAGGGCAGTTTCAGCCATTATCAAACACACATTGGCTAAAATTGACCATATAGAAAACAATGTACCAAGAATGGGATACAGCCATGAATGGGGCTGTAAATGGGCAGAGGCTTCTGCTCAGCTAAACACCCTGATTCACGAACACCAACACCAAGTTGGAGTCCAATATAAAGGCAAAAATATAAGAGATGGAGAAACTTGCCTGAGCTACTTTTTCCAATGATTCTACGCCAGGAAAAATATGATAGCTTGTACACATGTCTGTTGACCGGAAAAAATATATAGCAGAAACACCCAAAGAAGTCGTGACCAAAGTACACAGGCTTTACATGAAATTGTAATCTCTGAGCCAGTCAAAACAGAAAAAATTGAAAAATTCCTTAGAAGCGCACATATCGACACTGCGGTTCAAAATAACAATTTAATTAACCTAATATCATGTGAGGAATCTGGGAAGCAGTACGCGGTGCACCAAGAGGGAAATGCCCTGGACCTGATGGTATTCCCTATGAATTTTATAAAAAATATTTTACTAACATCTCTAACACTCTTCTAGCTTCAATGAACAAGTGTATTATGGAAACATGCCTCCTACCTGGAGCCAAAGAAGCATACATGGTCACATTATTTAAGAAAGGAGACAGATTAGACCTATACAACTTGCGCCCAATATCCCTAACCAATACAGATACAAAAATTTTTCACAAAAATTATGGCTAAACGACTAGGAGAAGTTGCAACTGATGCGATATCCCCATCACAATATGGATTTGTCTCAAGAAGATCCATATGGGATAACATCCACACAGTTGCAAATGTCTTCCAGTCCAAAACCTCTAGAGCACTTGTCTTTTTAGACCAACAAAAGGCATATGACAGGGTGAAGTGGACCTATCTTAGAGCCTGCCTTCAAAAATTCAAGCTTCCAAATAGATTCATAAACTGGGTAATGTTGTTTACAGAGTCTTCAAGCATGGCTGAGTGGGGAGCAGGTTTCTTAACCAACTCAATTATCCCACAGAGAGGACTAAAACAAGGAGATCCCTTAAGCCCTCTACTCTACAACTTTAGCTTGGACCCTCTAATCCGAAATACAAACACGCTACTCAAAGGAATCAACGTCAAGGGCAAACCACCAGTCAAAGTGATGGCCTTTGCTGATGATTGCGTGGTGGACATATCCCACAATCAGGACGCTTGCAGAATTGAGAAGATAATTCAAGATTATTTAGCCATAAGTAACGCATCACTTAACACTGATAAAACGGAAATTATACTCCTGGGAATATATCAGACCCAGTGGATGACATCTACACAGAGCCAACAAGCTAGTACAACATCAAGACTCCTGACCAGACATAGGAGGCGAAAATTAGCAACGAATTCACTGAAACTTCCATCCATCACTAAACCAACAGCTGGCCCTGTTCGTCACTTGGGAGTATGGTTGGAAGCAGGAGGATACGCTAACTCCATGATGGAAAATCACTTGTTAGACAAAATAACAGAACGCATTGCCTCCTTACATGGACACCAAACTGGTCTAACAAGAAGGGTCACGGTAGCCAACTAGATGATTCTATCAAACATATGGTTCACGGCCCATGCAATCGCTTTCTCACCATCTTTCTTCAACACAGTTCACGCCCTATTACAAGGATGTCTATGGTCCAACCACAACCCCCTGTACGCCTTGAAACCCTATTTGGCTCTAGAAGAAATGGAGGTATGGGGCTTACTAATTACATAGAGCAAGCAACCCATATACTGGGATCATGGATAGCTCAGGTGACTAGTCCAGATCTTCCAGATACACACTGGGCCAGAACAGCAAGATATAAATTCACACATGCACTACAATTAAAAAACCCAGATCACCTGAACACATTAATCAAGTATCTGGCATCCATCCCACAGCTGCAGGACCAAATGGCACTCCTGCACACTTTAATTGAATACTCCTAGCCAAGAGAAGAGCGACATGGCGGATTTATATAAATGATCAAACCAGTCACTGAGGATGCCCAAGGCTAACTCACAGACAGGAGATCAACGATCAGATAGTCACAGACAATATAATAAGCAAAAGCCCAAATACCATAGCCAGGATAGATTACCTGGACCATATGGACATACCCTACAACCTGGAGACCCAAACAAGAGTATGGAGATACACACATCACCCTCTACTACAACCCAGGATAAGAGCACATGTATGGAGGTGTATTAGGAGGGTATACCAAACAGCTGAACGGTCAAATTCCACTCATGCCTCATGTGCAATATGTGGTCAGTATGGAAGCCTAGCCCATCGTTTAAAACAATGCCCAACATCAGTAGCTGTATGGAAAGAGGCCATGCGCCTTTTCCGCCAAGAAAACGGACATCCAAACAGCTTAGTAAGAGACATGTTCGCTATAAACATGGACTCTCCTATCCATCCATCTCTCAGGGCGCTAATAGTAGCAATAGCACTATGGACGATACATACAATGGTACTTTGAATCGTTCACAGGAGCAGCGCCAACAATCTAAGAAGCCATTCATCGCTTCCACAGCCATATATTGGAACATTTCCAAGCATGGCTGTTTGGACATATGACCCCCCATAACAGAAGTACAATCAACACATGGTTCCCCATATGGTTCCTAAAAGTTGATCCTTTCCTTCACACATGCTGCATCCAAGGACAAGCCAGCATAACCCCCTCCCTACCGTCCTAATCTTGGTGATCCTGGAGACAACAAGAGGGGCTTTAAACCCTCTGGGGTGTCTTTAATTGTCAAATTTCATTAGTTTTCTCACTATATTGGAAGTGCTTGTCCCCTAGTCGACCTTTCCCAAATAAATAAAAAGAGATAAGCGGTTTCTTCCAACGTAATTGTGGAAGAGCATGGAATAAATAAGGAAAAATTAGTAAACTGATCGACCACCATCATCACTTCTGTAAACCCATTATAACAGGGAAGTTGAACAATAAAATACATGGACACCAATGTCCATGGACCTCCAACTGTTGTAAAGGATGAAGAAGACCCTTTCTTCCTGATTTATTTGACTTGGCCCGTGTGAATGTAACATAATTGGTGATCCAGAATGGTATTTACTTTGATAAACCTGCCCAATTAAAAGTCCATTTGATCAACTCGGTACATTTCTTATTACTCAGATGGCCAATTGTGGGAGGGTCATGATTTGCACAAAAAATCTCAGCTTTGAAGTGAGGGGGAACCCAAACCAGCGGTCAAAATAAATGAGACCCTCCACTAGGAGATATAGGGAATAGTTTGTGAGTTTTGAAGTACAATTGATCTACTAAAACCACTCCTTCAGGGCAGGCCATCTGAGCTGCTAAATCCCAAAAAATAAATGGAGCATCGAAAGCTAATTCTACTGCCATGACCATGGGAGGTGCAATAGAAAAATTTGGGTGGTAGGAATAATGGTAACCAGGCCCACTTCATCAAGTCTGTAGGGCAATGAGCCAGGTTGCATCTAAGGAAATTGGAAAGCACATTCAATGCACCTTTCATGAATTTGTATTTAAAGTTGAAGCTGCATAAATTTTAATAGTTATGAGCTTGCCTATGTGCAAATTTTTGTGGTTTACAGAAATACAGAAGAGCTTGGTGATCCATATGCACAATTAACTCATGCTGAGCACACTGTAACAGATACTGCCAATGAGTCAATGCCCATGCTATAGCTGCCAACTCCTTATTGTGGTTGGCCCATGATTGCTCAGTTGAGGAAATGTTTTTGGAAAATTAGGCGACTGGATGTCTAAACCATCGTGCTCCTGAAGCAGAACTACCTCAATGCTACTGATGGAGCATTCATGTGACAATATACAGTTTGGAGGAGTCCACATGTTTTAGGATGAGGGAAGATAATAACAACTATTTTTTTGCTCAAACGCCTGCTGGCATTTGGGTGTCCAACAAAAAGGTACATTCTTACCCATGAGTGGGTGAAGCAGAGCGGCTAACTGAGAAAGGGCTGAGGAAAATTTCTTCAGGAAAATAATGGTGCCCACGAAACTTCTTAGTTGTTTTTGGATTATAGGAGTTGGCCATTCATGGATGGCGCCAACTTGTTGGGGAATTGCATAAACATCTTTTAGGACCAGGTTCCCAAGAAATATAACTTTCTCCTCATAAAACTCACATTTTGAAGGCTTGACAATCAGGCACGCCTTGTGCAAAGCAGCCATGACTGCTCCAAATATTTTACATGTTGTTCAGGAGTTGGGGAGTGAACCAAAATCTCATCAATATATACAACTGTGCAAGTAAACCGGAGGTCGCCCAGCATGCTATCAATCATTCTTTGAAATATGGCTGAGGCGTTCTTCAACCTGAAGAACATTATGTGGAATTGAAAAATACCTCATTTTTTCAAACCATGGTAAGCCATTCTTGACCTTCAATTACCTGTATTTGGTTGAAGGCATTAATGAATTATCCTTGGAGAACACATGAGACTTAGCGATCTCTTAATTGATAGTTTTCTCCAGGGGTAAAGGGTAGGGATTGCTCACTGTAAATTTAATTAGGTGTCCCTAATATACGCAGAAACGTAGGGAACCATCGGCCTTCTTAGCAAAAATGATGGGAGAGGCAATCAGTGGCGTCTCTTTGACTAATCACCCTTTTTAAGCATATTGTCTAACCAGGTGTTAAGAGCAGCCTCCTCCTCCACTATGTGTAGATACAAGGGACAGTTGATGTTCACCAACTGTACTGTTGTTAAGAATCATAAGTCAAATTTAGTGTGAGAGGGAAGATGGTCCGCCTTCTCAGAATCGAAGATACTTCAACAGTGCCTCAATTAATTGGGAAAATTGGATGGAAGGCCTGCAGGGGAAACGAGGGAAGTGATGGAGCTTCGGCCTTAGGTTTTCTTAAGGGTATAAACTAAAGGAAATTATCCCTCCGTTTGACCATTAACAAATTACAATATACTTGACTCTATGTGAATTTTTACATGTTGTTGGTGCCACCATCCAACCCCCAATATTACCAGAAACACCAAGTTTGGCATTGCTGAGAACCAATTGTAAAAGCTAAACTGATGTACTGAGAAAGGAACTGGAAGACGGACTAGATATGAGGTCTGGGAGGCTAATGAAGCAACCATCACCAAAGGACCTAAATCCAGGTCAAGCTCCAATTGTTGGGCTAACTCAACACTCATAAAATTACCCACAGCTCTGGTATCTACAAAAGCCTCAAAGGAGATATGGTGAGACCTGATACTAATTTTCATGGGCTGTAAAAAGTAGGCAAGATTTTATTTTATTGGAAGCTAAAGTTGTATATGTAGATATGGAAGAGATGGTACTAGGATTAAAACCACTAGGTTTGTAGCAGGAGTAAACCCTCCATAAGTCAGAATGCCAGAACATACTGGCATGGGCATTATGGCTGCGGTAACCAAGGGATGTGGTTTGAAAATTTTGAGAGGAACTAGGCTATTATGGACACAGTAAAAATTCTTCACAACCTGATTCAGCTGAGAAAAAGGACCATTAAAAAGCCCATAACAACGAGAAAGCGGAAATGATTAGGAACGATGGTTGTCGATTATGTCAGGAAAACAGCAAGTTATTTTTAGACCAGCCTACCAGCTTAAGTGCTGAAGCACCCAAACGGAAAACCCAGATGCCAGTGGCTCTACTGCTGGTATGATGATTATGGAATTAGGAAGAAATTCCACCCTTAAGTACCATGAATCATAATTGTGTGTAAGGACTAAGCAAAATACCAGGTGAATACGGCCATAATCCACAATGGTTGTTGAATATAGGAGGAAAGGGCGGTTTAGTTCTCAATATATAAACTGGAATTTGTTGAAGGGGTTTATTGGAAAGATAATTGAAGAAAATTGGCCAAAAATTTTCTCATTGCAATGCAACTGATTAAATAGTGTTTTATTGTTAGTGGATCAAAGCATGGATTAGGTCCCTCAGATTTGACCTACCCTGGCGATTTTTGTGGGAGGGGGCGGATACTTTTAATTGGAACTGACATCAAAGTATTTGGCAGCAGGCCAAGTCGCTATAGGTTTGTCTGAAAATGCCTGGACTGATGCTCAACTGCAATTATGTCAAAAGCACAACGGCATTTAGCCTGATGAGCAATGGGAATTCCCCAGGGCCACCCTACATAGGGGCAGTCCCAATTGGTTGGAAATGGGTTTGGGATGACTAACCCGCCCATGCCCAGTCACTGGGGCGTTCATTCAGCAAAATGAGTGGTGTCAGGCACAACTCAGAATTCTTGAACTAGGGGTTTTAAATTATTGGTGGCAATCCCTGACAATTTCAAATGGGATTTAGCAATGGTGATCATCTCACTTAAAGGCTCAATGACATCCGCAATTTCAGCCAATAATTCTCTTATAATCTTTTTTAACATCAGGTTTCTGATCATTGGGCTTTATTCCCATTTGGTTTTGATTTTTAACTTCAATTCAGTAATCTCAGCGCAGATTTCCTCAAATTGGTAGACAGGTTCAGCTGAGGTGAGCGCAGATACCAGGGGAGGAGCCTTAAGAGGGACTGCTGTTATAAAGCACTTGTCTACCATGTGGGCGAGATTGCCCTGGGTGGCAAGGGGTACAGCCACTTTCTTTGGACTCTTCTTGTTTGGGAATGGGAAATCGCCCGATCTACACAAAGGGGATGCTCCCCTGGACTTACACCACTTCTCAACAGCTTTTCACACAATAAGTCTTGATGTGGTTTGTCTTACCCCAAACTACAGGTGAATTGATATATAATGGTTGGGATTGATCATTTTACCAAATTGGTAGAGGCAGTGGCTATCCCAGCTCAGATGGCAAAAGCCAAGGTCACTTTCCTCCACCAGTATATCTTTACCTGACACGGTTGCCCAAGTTTTGCTCTCTGATAATGGTAAAAACTTCACCTCCTGAGTAGTGAAGATTCTCGCAACGTCCATGGGCATACAACGGCTTTTTTCTGCCTCCTAAACCCTTTGACCAATGGTACTGTGGAAAGAGCCAATGGTACCCTGGTTTCTATATTAGGGAAGATGGCCACTTCAGACCCCCTTCACTAAGATCAGTACTTACTAGTGCCCTCATGGCCTACCATATCAGTTACCACTGAATCCTTAAGATGTCTCCTTTCCGTGAGTTCTATGGACAGGAACCTGGGGTGCTGGTATTATTGGCAAAAGACATTTTCACTGATAGGACTGACCTTGAGCAGGTCATGAAGAATTTGACTTAGCATATAATTCAGTTATAATCATAGGCTATGACCAATTTTAGCCAAAAAGTCACAAAAGAGGGTCAAGCCACTAATGAGCTCCAAACCTTTCTTCCTTCCTTCCAAGTATCTGACTTGGTGCTTTACTATCACAATTATATTACCCCTAGAAAGGAAAACCTTGGGTCTATTTGGAAAAGCCCTTCTGTAGTCACGTACAAGCAAGAAGAGGAGTACTCCATCAAATCCCTTGCTACTGGAGTTACTATCAATCAAGTTCATGGTCAATTCCTATGGCCCTATTCTCCCCCCAACATTCTTGAGGGGGTAATGTCAGACATTTGCCCTCTTGGCTACAAGATAAGAATGTAGTGGGTCAAAATCGGCCAAAAAAGGGAAATGTCAGACATTTACAAGTCCCTAGCATTGATAAAATTGATTTAAATAACAAAAATATCGGCCAAAAGACCCTGGCTGATTCTTTGTGGAACCCCACAAAATGGGTAACATGATTTTGAATACTCCACAGGCAATACATAAAAGATTGAGCAGCCAATTACTCTGAACACATGGAAGACCCTGGGATGTCCATTTGATTGTACTCCCCAGCTGAAACCAGGTCCTTCCAAGCACCAATGTGGGGACCACCCCTTTTATAGGCGTTTCAGGGGTCCCCCAAGGTGCAAAATTTTAGTATAATGGGGATTGTTTAAAATATTAAATCATTACTTTAAAGGTATGTATTACTTACCACTAATTCCCCATTTGTCATATAGCTAAATTGAAGCGAGTTTTTCTAAGCTTTAATATGCTGAACTTGCATAATTCCTTATTTGGACGGTAACAAGCTGTCCTGAACTTACCAATAAATTTCCTTTGACTCTCAATATCATTTCAATTACTGAATGGTCAGATATTGGGAGGGTCAGTTTTTTCTTATTCCCCACAATGCTTAATAAAGCTTTATATACCCTAACTTAAACCTTTTTTTAGTTTTCTTGTTTTACTATATTAGTGGTATAAATTCCCAAATGTTGGATTTTAGTAAAACAAGCACCCAGCGATCATTTTCCAAGCCTAAAATCCAACAGCTTTTGAGACATTACCTGAAGATGAGCTTAATGAATTATCATAGCCTGGGTTGTTTGGATGCACCAATTGTTTTCATATAGTTGGCTGCAAATTTAACTGAAAAGTAAAATCAGCCAGTTGCTAAATATACTGGCTGTTATTGTTAAATGTTATCAAATTTTGGAGAGATTTTGTAATGGTTAGAGTTAGTGAACTTGTAACAAACAGGTTCTCCCCAGTAGATCATAAATTAGTTGATTGAAGTTATTATATGGCTCATAACATGGAGGTAACTCTCAAAAGGAGGAGATTAGTCTAGATACCACCATTAAAGTAAAAGAACAAGATTTGAGTTTCTAACATCGATCAAGCCCAGAAATGCCTCTTGTTCAGAGTTTAGAGTAACGTTTGGCACAATTATGTAAGCTAAATCATAACTGTAATAATGTACTAGTTGTTCATTGTAAAGTTCTTTCTTCTAAACTTGATCTATAAATTAAAATGGAACTAAGGTAATTTTTATCTTTAATTAGCTTATACTGCATAAGGTGATAGAACTAAGGAAAAATTATTCCCATAGTTCCTATATTAAGCAAAGGAGTGGAATATTAAACTAGAATGGAAGACCTAACAAACTTACTTATTTATATTAATTTATAAGCCCTAGGATCAAGATATTGATGCAAAAAATAGCTAAACTTTGGGTTCAACTTGTTTCAAAAGGTCTACATATAAATCAGTTTTTCCCTCAGTTTAAATAAATTTCTTTTTAAACCTGATTTGCAGCTTCATATGGAGGTCAATTTATAGACTTAAATTACCCTTAGGCTCGCCTCTGGTCATCTTGCTTTGAAATAAAGGTTGCCCTCGGATTAACCTGCTTTGATTTACCCAATCTGACGAGGCTACAAGAAAGCCTAAAAAGTATTGAACAAATTTTTGAATGTTAGTTCTAAAACAAAAAAGCTTCTTAAAACTCTTTAATGGAAATAAAGTGATGGTCAAGTTTAGCCTGTGCTCTCTCATGATTGTTTCCTTAGTCTTGTATCTAACCTTATACAGGCTAAAAACTTCACATCCAGATGGTATATTGTTAAAATGTTCTCTAGTAATTGTAAATCCATTAAAAAGTGAGACCTAAATGATGCATAATCCTTGCAATTAGAAGCCAAAATCTAAATATGATAAAGGCATTCATTGTCATGGAATCTGCTAACTAAAGTAAGACTGGGCTTCCAATATGGGTTTGTAACAACACAGTGGAAAGCTCAAAATGCCAAGGGCATAGCAGTTCTGAGCTGTTGTAGGAGGGATCCCCTATTATTCTGGTGAGGGAAATAGAAGTTAATAAACATACCAAAGGCCCCATAACAAACCAAATGACTGAAATATGGCAACTGTGGGTCTTGCTGGGGAATCCCCCAAGGGTGGGAGAGGCAAGGAGGATGACCAATCCTCCTGTGTTTGCAGTTTTTGACCTTTGGTTTCATTTTAACAACCATTTTATACTGATTCATCATAGTAAAAATTCTTAAAATCATAGAGATTTTCAAAATTTTTGAAATGGTGATTGGTTTTGCAAATTGAATTGAATCAAATTGCTCCAACCATCGGGAGGCCTTGGGCCTTGTCTTGCATTCATTGAGAGGTTTTGGGTTGGATAGAGAGGTCAGGTACTTTGACATCATGGCGGATCAATTTTTTATTTGATTTGGGCTAAATTGGCCTTCAGTGGAATGGCCCAGATGGTTTGGTGCCTGATTCCCACCTTAAGTTGTGTGGATGGCGAGTCCTCACCTCCAAATGGATAATCATGATTAGCGGAGACAGCCTCACTCTGCCTGAATTGCACCAAATCACTAGCAGATCAGCGAGGCAGATTAGGATGAATTTTCTAAATTATTCTGCAAAGTGGGAGGCAGACCCAAAGCTGGTCCAACAGGTGCCAAATGGTAAAAAGGTCGTTGCAAAGAATTCAGTGGATCTGAGAACTCTTCTGAAGCAGTGGATTGATGTCATAGGCTTGCAGCGAATTCTTGGATTGCAGTCACCATTTGGTGGGCCACTGGATTTATGGCTTTGAAGGTTCACTCAACGACCATTATCCCTAAGGTGCAGATCACTGCATACTTTGCTGGGTTAAGTAAAAGAATCATGAAGAAAGCAGCAGAGCTCGTGGAGTAGATTTTGGAGGGAGTAGTTTTATTAAACTTAAAGGTGAAAATGGACCAACAACAGCTTTTTACAGAGGCAGTTGCCTTATATATGTGAAGTGAGGAAAAGGGGGAGATGGGTACGCTTTTCCTTGGAAGTGGTAGCTGACATACTCATGGGTACTCAACCTTGGTTTGGGGCTTTGTCATCCAGCTTACGCAAAGGTCACAAAAGCTCTAGCAACAATATCGTTGGATCTGCCAGGGAGGGACCTCACCAATCCAAACATAAGCAGATTTACTCATATTGTAGGGGCGGCCAAATTGGGTTCTGCCAGGGTCAATTTCAATGAAAGATTTTAAAAGTTTTTTAAAATTCCTGAAAGGAAATTTCCGACTCAGATTGGTTTTCTTAGACCCAGAATTTTGGATTCCGTGTCCCAGACCAGGTTTTTGAATTGGGAGCTCTTTCCTGAGTTTTGAGTCCCATTTTCTTCTTTTTCAAGGATGGAAAAGATGGCTGAGTGGGGCTCAGTGGGAGGGGAAGCTGCTGTTGAAGGCTTCTGTCCTGTATTACCTCTTTACAGACCTCGTTTATCCTTTCAACCAGAGAAGAAGCAGCCAAATGGGGTACTGTGGTGGGGTTTTTGGTGCCAATGCAGTGACCCAACGTTCATCAACTACATGACACAAGTCCCCCAGTAGATCCAAGGGCTCCACAGGGGCATTTGGTCCCTTCTTTTTCCTAAAAAGGACCTTTTCCTGATCTAGCCCAAGAGATTGGGTCTTTAGATTTACATTATGCTCTCTCTTTTTTGAATGGGAAACATTCCTCCTGGTACGTGGCCTAGGGCATAATTCTTGTGTCTGCTAGTAAGTTTGATGGCCTAAATCATAGTAATTTTCTTGGGTGGATAGGGGGCCTCATGATGTGACTCATTGAACTCAGCTACTAACTCCTTGCAAATCACACAATCTTTGCACTTACCCAACTATTTTCATAGGCTGGGTAGCCTTTCCATGCAACCAGATACTGGACTGACCTTCTAGATTTCCTTGAGGCCAGTATTGCCTCCACTTCGTCCTCTTGAGAGTTCCTTACAATAATAGGATCAGGGGTAGAAGGAAGCTCTCCTTAAAGGGGGATAGTTGAGAGATGTGGAAACCATTGTTCTATTTCCAATGGGCAGGAAGCTTGATTCAGTATGCACCATTGCCCAAATCCTTCTCTACTTCAAAAGGACCAGAGCGTTTACTAACCAGCTTCCTGGAAGGAACCTTCATATTCATGTGGCGGGTGCCAAGCATAACAAGTGAGCCTTCAGAGATGTCATGCCCAGGAAGTCATTTTCTATCAGCAAACTTCTTATAGTCTTCAATGGCTTTTGATAAGTGTTCTTGGACAAGCTTTTGGGTATCTCAGATCTTAATGAACTGGTCCTCTGCTGCGGGGACTTCTGAGATTAAGCGTGCTCCAATCTGGAAAGATGGGTTAAAACCCAATGTTGCTTCAAAGGGGAGAATCCAGTGGAAGAGTGGGAGGCATCTTTATAGTAAAATTGCGCTAAAGGAAGGTCTGTGGCCCAAGTGTCCTGGGTGGCTGAGGAGTAACAACGAAGAAAAAGTTCTAACACTTGAATTAACTCTCTCAGTTTGACCATACAATTGTGGGTGTTATGCTATAGAACGGCAGGCTTTGATGTTAAGAAGTCCCAGAATGGCATCCAAAATCTGGATGAGAACTGTGGACCACGGTCACTTACAGTTTCAGTTGGGAGTCCAAAAATGGAGAAGATCTGAATGACGATAAGTGCTGCAGTATCTGACGCTGTTGAAGTAGTGTTTCATGGAAAAAAAACGCAAAATTGGTGAAACTATCCACAACCACCATTATGGCATTAAACCCTTGGACATGGGAAGTTCAACAATGAAGTCCAATGAGACTGACGTCCAGGGACCCTCAGCTTGTTGCAAAGGGTATAGAAAACCCTTTCTTCCTGTGCGGTCTGATTTAGAGCAAGCACCGGTAACACAGATTGATACCCAGCTGGAATATTCTTGTAGAGACTGGGACAATTGTAGGTTCTTTTAACTAACTCGCACATTTCTTTGAACCAGGATTACCTACTGTGGGTGGGGCATTGTCATTAAAATGGCAGAAGAAGTTTAGACCAGCCTGCTAGTTGGGATGCGTAAGCACCCAAAAAGCAAGCCAGAATGCAAGAGGCATTGCCACACGTATGACGTTATATGAAGCGGGCATTGGGAACGATAAACTGTTGGTGTAGGGAAATAGTGATCAGCAACCTGAGAAAAAACCAAATAGAGACAGCCTCTGACACTGGCGGTCCTGCTGCAGGGGATGGTACCACAGGTATAGTTTCTACAAGGTTACCGGCAGGTGGGTTCAATTCAACTGGGGAGACAAGGAGGCGGATCCTTGCTTAGAGATGGTGATTGTAAGGCCACAAGATCCCAGTATATTGTTGGCGGAAGTTTGCAATAACGGGGTTTAATTGCCAAAAGTAATTATCTCACCCCTTCCAGTTGACAATGGTAGGGGCCATAGTGACCATCAGTACTGGTAAAGCCCATCCAGTATAAGGACTTATAGGCCACCAGAGAAAAGCTATTGGGAATGCATCCAGAAGGATATCAATAAAATCAAAATTTATGGTTTCTTGGAGGCAAATTTTATTGCAAAGGAAAGTGAAGAAAATTGGCCAACAATTTTCTCAGTGTGATGCAACTGATTAATAATGGTCAGTTGATGCGGGAACAATCAGGGATTGTGACCCTCAATTTCAACCTAACTGGCTTTTTATTCAGGAATGGGGGCAGATAAGCTCACTGGAAACTGACATCAAAAAATTTGGTGGCAGACCGAGTCACTGTCAGTTCAACATCAAACGCTCAAATTGAGGCTCAACTGCATTTCTGACAGTTGGCATGATGGCATCTGACCCAAAGAGCAGCGGGAATCCCCCAAAGCCACCCCACTTAGGGGCAGTCCCAATTGGTTAGGAACAGTTTCAGATGCCCAACCCGCCCATTCCCATTCGTTGGGCCATTTGTTTGGTCAAAAGCGTTGCATCGGCCACAACGCCTTTGTTGGGAAGTTGATATGACTGGATGATATGCTACTCATACTAACGGATCAGAGGGGGATTGAGATGAGTCTCAATATTTATGGGAAAAGGTATACGAATTATAATTGATTAAGATGATGACCATTTGGTGGATTGAGAGGATTTATGCTGAGATTTGATACAAATGAGAGTTTCAATAAAAGGAAAGATCAACTGAAGATTACCAATCCAAGGGTGCATCTGGCTTGAGGAACTGAGATATAAAGAATCACACGAAGGATTGAAGGGGATTGTTGAAAAATTGACTATGGGCTCTGTTAGTTGGCATGCTAACCAGTATAAAGACTGGTCAGCCCTTGCCATTTCACCTTAGGTGTTGGGGCTAGCAGCACCAGCTAACCCCTTGGCATGTCATCCGTGCCATTCAGGGATCCCCTTTAACCTAAACTCCAACCAACGAAATAAATAATAAGCTTATAGCAAAAGTAGAATAGGCAAAGGGAGATGTTTATTGAAAGGGAAGCGCCAAGTATTTATACTATTTACAAAAGGGCTACTGTGCTCACTGCCAACCTATTGGCTCTTCTGCTGGTTCTTCCGGCCAACCACTTCTCTTCTTCTTACACTACTTCTTCTTCTACCCTATTCTATTCCCTTGTGTTGACCCTCTCACTCCATCCTTCCCAATGTCCAAATTAGTTTTGGCTCATCCTTGGCCTTAAGTCGCTGGTGAGCCATATAAATAATTAATCTAAAATAAATGTTAAATTTGGATTCATCCTTCATATTGATAATAATTCTCCAGAAACTACCTCAGTCACTTGCTTAACTTGGAATATCTCGGCATCTCACCAACATCTATTCTCATCTTATCTTGATAATAAATGAGGCACCAGAAAAAACTTTGGCCACCTAAAACTCATAATTGTTGGATCCGCCAACATCAAATTATCAGCCAGCAAAATCATGGATGAACAACTGAAGCAAATACATCAGCTTTATGCCAGAAATCCCACAGCAGGCCACAATTGGCAATTGGCATTGAACACTGATTCTTCTGAGTGATACTGACTGGATTATCCTCAGCTATTAGTCACTGGTGATCCTTATACTAATTTGGGGCCACTGATTGGACTCACTCAAACCTACTATCAAACTCGGCGGAATACTAATTTTAGCTCAGCCCAAATTGGAGAGCAACTAACCAGAATTATATTAATAACATGAAATTCAGTCATTAAGCCATTCTGCCGGGATTGGCCATTTCATTCCAAATAACAATTAATCATTGGAGGATTCCATCTGGTTAAAATTCCGACAGGGATCTTCTCTTGTGTAGTTGAGTAATTGCAGATAAGTCTGAAATTTATATTAATAAAGGTCAAAATAAGGGATGATAGCTTTATTTATAAGTATACTGAGTTTATTAGTAGAGTTGGCAATCTTCATATCATCCAATCTGGTTGCTCAGTGGCTAATACCCTGTGTAAACTGACTTGGTGGAATTGAGCCTAGACGCCATAATTAACAGTGGTGCTCACTAGGGATGATACCCCAGTGGTAGAGTATGGACCCTCTACCACTGCCTCCCAAGTTTGATCCCAGTAATGGACTTTGGGTAGGGGACAATTTTGACTGTGTTGGTTTTGCGCGCCAATGCCCCAAACCGAGATAGCGAATAGCAAAGGCGGTCCATGGAGTTCCTGGCCTATCATACGCCGCGCATGGAGGTTTTCCAGGCTTTATCCTCCTTTCCCATTTTCTTCACTTCCCTAATCGGTGCAGTACCATCCCCAGGTTGGCCCACCTCGAATAAAATTTAAAACAGTGGTGCTCACTACAGGGGGCCACTAGGCGACTGTAGTTTTTCAACAATAAAAATACAATGAGGAGTCCTCATTTGTTCTGACATAATTTGATCAGATTCTGGGCGCAGTATGCTGAAGAGGCCTGGGAGGCCACCAACCATGAACCAACATTATTTACTGTGACCAAACCAGGGGATGATGAAGCTATGATCAATTCGCTATTCAAGAATTGCCCTGAGCTGACAACCAACCAACAAGGACGCTCCACAGATGTGAATCCTCAACAACTGAGAACTATTATGGAGTGGCTGTTGCGCGGGTATTGACTATACAAAGATGAGACTGGGGAAAATGCCCTGAGTTTATTTTATAACCAATGCGACCAAGAAAATCGCTATGCGCTGTACATATCTTATTTGGATGCGACTACAATGGGGTTGGTTTGCCATCTTGGTACCCACGGAATTGAGGAATATCTAGCCACATATGTGATCCTTTGATTCGCCAGCTAATGTGTGTGCTGGCCCGCCATAATATTGAAATTGGGGATGTATTACAGTTTGCGCAAGCACAGCAGCAAGATACTTGCCTCCTGCTTGGACGCCTTGATTGTTCATTTTCAAAGATACAAGGGGCGATGGTACAGATGGATCATCGTGTTGGGGATGGGATCATCATGTTGGGGATGTCCACCGTCAATTTGACATTTTGGTACCACAGTTAAATTTAAAATTACCTCGGGTAATAAGAGAACTTCTGGACCAGCATGGCCTATCTGTGTAATGGATTCAGGATTTAACAACATTGGGGAATAATACCAATCGCTTTATGATGGAGCTAGCCAAGTAGGCAGAAGCTCTCAAAGCTGCGATTGCCCAGCTTAAGGAAAAAATGACCCTGATGGAACAGCAAGTAGCGTCCCAAGTTGGCTCTCTATTGATGTAATTAGCCCAACTTCATATTGAATGAAATACCCAGCAAATGGCAGATAATTCATTTATCCTTCGGTCCACATCTTCCAATATCTCCATCTTATTCATTGGGTTACACAACTGGAAGTTGTTAGTCAGGCTGAGCGCCTATGAGCCTTCCCTCTTCCAATTGGTGATACAAGAGAGTATGCGGCCATGCAAGGGCGCCTTGATACCCTTCAACGGGCCAATGAGGAATTGGTACAGGAACAAGCCTCCCCCATTAACCAAATTAATGATGCCAATCAAAAAGAAAATAATGCTAGCTGGCAGCAAACCCACCTGGAGAACATAGTTAAAGAAGTTCTTTCACAGTTACAAGCAGTGGAACAAAAACTAAACGTTGAGAGGGAATTCCGCTGGGAGTTGCAACATCATTATGAAACACTGCAACAGGAATTTCAGGATGGATGGTGTAAATGCTATTCAGTGAAAGAGGAGCAGTTGATCAACAAACAGTTTTCAGGGCGTGCTGGAGCCAGGTGGAATGGTGCAGTTAGTGGCGATTCAGGGGAAGAATGGTATGGATCAGCAAAAAAATATCCTCAGGCAGTATGATGGACCCTCAATGTGACACCACTTCTCCCGATTCCTTTTTGACAAGTTCAATTTCATCTGGCCAGCTTTATGATAATGCACAAAGGGATGGTTCCTGTAGTCACTCTGAAACCAATTCGCCTGCTCCTTGAAGCAGGAACTTAGAGCAGAGCGAATTTATTTGTATAAAATAATTACCTCCTTTTTAATTGTGACAAGAACC
>JAKSZP010015095.1:0-46634 GCA_022478985.1 Massospora cicadina
TATTAGCTGACGCATTTACTACATAATCTTTTTTATGTGAAGGACTTGTTTTAGAGAACTATTAAGTAATCTTCAGACTTAAATCTTGGATTTGTAGTTATCTACGTTTACAATGTAATGGTATCTAAAGACATTGGTAAGTAAGTTGACCATTATAAAGAGTTATAAAGTTTTTTCAAGGCTCACATAAATCATATTTTGACCAAATGTTTGTTTTCAACAAAGTAAAATTTCTAGGACATTATATTTTTAAGGATGGAGTTCATACCAACCTTAAAGTAGTTGTAGTTATAGATAAGTTAGCTGAGTCAAGGAAGTTGCGTAACATTCAAGTCTTTTTTTGATGATAGGTTGCATTTATTATTTTGTCACTAAAATATCCTAGTTAAATATACCCTTATATAATTTCTAACAAGAAACTCTGTTTGTTTAGGAAGTTGAGCAAAACTATCTTTATCTGATGTAAGCTCTCTTGGAGAAGCGGCATATTCTAAAAGGAACAGCATTACTCAAAGCCTAAAATCCAATCAAAGAAACCTTATACTACACCATAGGAGCTATTTTTGCAACTGGACAATAATGGAATTGACCATACAATGTCTTACTCTTATAATATAACAGTTTTAGAACAAGATTACATGCCATTAAGAAAGATTTCCTTATAGTTATGCTTGCTGTTAATCATATTTTTCATTTCTTTACAACACACCTTCATGATATTAGATAAAGGTACACTTCTTTTAAGTGTTTATGCATATTAAAAATATCATGTAATTGACCATTGAACTCTAAAGTTGCAACCTTATGATAAAAAATATAGGAATTTGTGGGTACTTGTCATCTTGAAAGTGGTGGTATATCCTAACTGCCTGTTATCTAACTTGACAACAGCTAATAAAATTGTATTTATGACCAAATGTCTAAACTGGAAGCTTGGGATGACTAAGATGATCCTGTGAAGATTATTACAAAGATGCTTAAGATGTAACAAGGGAAATAAAGATTACTCTGTAGGAATATTGGTAATAAATAGTTGCATCACCTTTGACCCTCCAGAAGATACCAGTTGTATTGGAAGCACATACCACTTTAGACCGAGGATCTGAAAAGGCTTATGAATGGTTTATGGTTCGCTTTTCCTGGTATGGAATGTTTATGACAATGGTAGAATACTAGATACCTGAAAATCTTTAACAAAAACACTTTTCCAAACTTTTGCAATATCAATGACAGCTTACAACCCCACAACAGACATTTTGCACCATTAGTCCAGAAGTTGCAAGTCTTTTTAGATCAAAATATTGGAGGTAACTAGTACATCCTTGTTGGCATTAATCCTTTCACCAATTATATCAAGGCTATTCCTATGCTTACTAAAGTTACAAAAGCTACTGCCAATTTCTTATACAATCATATTTTCACTCATCATAATACCCAGAAGTCTTTGAGTGAAATTTAGCGCAAATTACTACTTAAGTGGGGAAAATCATGACAACAATAATGGACAACAACAAATTTCTAAGCTTTATACAATCCTTCCACCTATGGAGCGGTCAAGTGAGTGGATGGGACTTTAGGTTCAATATTGATAGCTTGCCACATATAATCTTCTGCACTAATATTGTATTTACTTAGCGCACTAATGGCCTACAATATAAAGTTACCAGAGCATTATAAAGATTAGTCATTTCAGAGAATTGTATGGCTAATAACCTGAGATTCTTAACCTACTATCCAAGGAGTTAACTTGCAAACTTACTGAGGATTATGATAATGCTTTCATGAAGTTAGCAAAAAGATGATATCTTTACAAACTGATACTTTGACAATAATGAGAAGACTCCAAATGAGAAGAGCTATCCACATGTGAGGAACAAAGAAACTACCCACATTTCGACTTCCTGATATTGTCATCTATTATCATAACTTTATTCTTTATAGAAGCTATAAGTTAGGCTCAGTATGAGATTACTCTTTTGTCACAGCTATAAATGAGGAAACAGATGCACTATCAAATTCAAGTCCTCAAGAGTGACTATTAATTGTATGCTTGCCAGGTTTCTTAAGTAATATCTATTACTGGTTTCTCTGGAAAGGAAAGATTTGGGCATTTGGCTTATGAATCTTTGGCACATAACAAATTGGTAGATCTTTAATATATCCTTCACCAAAAAGCCAAGTATGAAAAGAGTGGCCTCATTTTATCAGAATCTGCAATACTAAAAATTTCAATACTTTCCTTTCCAGAGAAACCAGTAATAGATATTACTTAAGAAACCTGGCAAGCATACAATTGATAGTCACTTGAGTAACAGTTTAAAGTTCATATGTCTAATTATATAATATTGACCCTAAAAGAACCAGGGCAAAGGATCACAAATTTTGACCTCATTCTACAAAACACCACTACTACATCTCATGCATTTAGTCCATTTTAGTCAGTACTTTAACCACTTAAAATTTGTGTTTTACTATTCATGATTTCATTGTATGATTTTTCCTTTCACACTATAAAAAGGTATAAAATTTACTCTATATAAAGTACTATTTTTCATATAACTGTGTTTGGATTTAAATCCCTAGTCTTTTATCATCTACAGCTCTTTTTTCTTTTGGATAACAAAAGAAGTTTTCTGCCTTAATCAAGACCATCCTGTTGAGTCACGCATAAAGTGATCAAGTGAATCGTCTGGCTTCTGAAATAATAGTAATTTTAGAACCAATTTTAAAATTGTCATCTATGGGCTCCCTAGGATTAGCACAACATATACAGCGAGCATGGGAGCTGACAAGTTCTCTGAAAATAGTTGATTATTATCAGATAGATTTTATTTTGTCCATTTTTAACCTTTTTACTTGGAGATAATGTTTTTAACACTATATAATGCTTAGCCGCTCGTGTTTTTGGAAAATAATGTTCTAGAGGCATTTAATGCTTAGTTTTTATCAGATTACTAAATAGACATATTTACATAAAATCTGTTTTTAATAAAATATCCAAATTTACTTCTTTATATACGAGACCTTTCAGTTTACATATTAAATCCCTGAAGAGTTTTTCAGATATAGCTTAACTTTAGGTATGCAGACTACTACACTAGCAATGGCACTAAGCATTAACCTCAATGTAGCTATCTAATTTAGTTACTAACCTCACTAATCTAAAATTTATACCCACAAAACTATCAAAGTTACTCTATTCTTTCTATACTCGATTAACTAATGATATGATGGCATTAAGTTAAAAAATGCATGCCATTAGAATTTAGGCAAACGAATCTTAGTTAAAGTATGTAAAGGTGTATGCAAAGTTTATAGCAAAAAGAAAGAGATAAACAACAGAGTAAGACTATCATATGTGTAATCCATTAGTGGCTATTAATATTTAGTGTTAACTATAACAATAAATGTTGTGACAAATAAAAGCAAATTTTTGATTGTCTACGTTGTATAATGTAGTAAATTAGGTTAGGAATTATAATAACTAATATATTATCAAGCTTAAATCGGTGCATCCTCTCTTTAGGTTGGGACCACCAAGTGCTAAAAATATATTGTTAAGCTTTATCTAAGGCTAAAATTATATCAAGATAATTCTTGTATAAAATAACTGCATTAAACGTTTTTTATCTAAATACAAAAATTTGCACTTTAATTTTTTGTCATTTTGCCCATTTCGAGCGTTTTTTGTAAAAACACATATTTTTAGGGTATAAATCATAAAGTTAATTGTGACCAAAAAAGCGCAGAGCTGCAATATTCTAGTTAGATTGGATCAGACATGTTATGATCCCGTTCCTAAAACTAGTTAAAGCCAGAAACATATTAAAAGTATAAAATAGGAAAAGATGCTGAGTAAAGATTTAGAGCAAACCCGGTACAGCTAATCCCCATTTGATCCTTTAGCCAGCCATAAATAATTATTTTATATGTAATGCAAAAAACAGTAAAACTTATTTTATGGCGAAAATAAAATTACAGAAGGTACTAGAAATTAAAAGTAAAATTTAAAGCTAAGTAATTTATCAGCTGATAGCTTTGAAATCAAGTGATTTATAGAAAAAGGTAAACAAAGCAGTTGTAAAAATTAACTACGAAAAATACACAGCTTAAAAACCAGCTAATTTAAATATTTTGTCAAAAATGCCTCAATCTTCAAAGAGGGGCTCATAGTATAAAACTAGTCCCAAAAAGTCATAGTATAAAAATGCATCTTTAAAAAATATTCACCTATGTAAAAAGATTAATGAAGAGTTAAGAATAAGCTATTCGGGGCTAAACAAACGAACTTAATCCAAAGTAGTTCTAAAACTTAAACGTAATCAAAAGATTGAAAAGCGATAAACATAAGCTAGTTTTATTTAAAGCGAGCAAGAAAAATTTAAGGATTGGTAGATTTTTTACTATACTTTTTTATCTTGTACTCTTTATATTCCTTATTGAGATTTGCAACCTCGTCCTTCATCTGCTCCAGTTTATGACGAAAACATCTAATCTTTTCCGACTCATGTGGATGCAAATACCTGTAAAGTAAAGCTACTTCGCTTTGTGAAAAAGCATCGACTTCAGGGCGAGTGGTGTCGGTATAGAAGCGCAGAGAATTGATGATGGTATATTTAAGAGGTTGACGAACTGTGGTTAGAAGCATGGGTAATGTCTTAGGCAAGTACTAGGCTTGAATATAAAGCTCAAATTAATGAATACTTGCAGTTTGTCAATGGTTATTTATGAGTGGGCTGGATCTAAACCTCAGATTTCCATAAATTTGCAGCCCACTATTTACTTTGAGTGGCACAAAGTTTTATAGATGACACGTGCTGTTAGTCGTATTTATTTTTCTATTCCTATAGCGTTTTAGCAAAAGCTCGATACGGCAAAAAACCTCCGACTTGAGTTTTTAAAGATATTTTATACTTTTATTCTGTTTCAATTGTCTAACAAACTGCGTGATTTAAAACGGAATTTGTATTAACGTATTGAACGCAGGCCGACTATTTATTTATCATAAAAAGTAATAATAGGCATGAAAAACTCAAGTCGGAGGTTTTGTTTATTTGTATTATATATAGAGTTTTGTATCTGCATCAATTTGACATGGGTTTCCTTATAAAAGTAGATAAATCTAGTATCGCAGAGTCTACCATGAAGGATAGTGGTGATTCCTCAACTATGGAAGCCAGCCAGCCTGAGGGCCAACCAAGCTTTGGAGATGATCCGAAGACCTCTAGGGACAACAATAAATTGAATCAAATGAATGTCCTGAAGAGGTTGACCAACTGAATAATCTGGACATCAGTGGATCTACATGTAAAAGATTTTACAGTGATGATCAGTTGATAGATTATCAACAATTTTCAGATGACTCCAAATATGATGGATTGAATGAGAAAATATTTTCATATGATCAATTAACCAAGACATATAAATATGGTGATACTGCCATTGATTCTAACTGGTATTATACTGTATATTCAGAGGATGATTATTCCATTATTAAGGATATACCAGTGGGCAACAATAACCAAACTTCAGAGCCACAAGAAGGGTTTCAAGATGCTCTAAAAGGATCAAGGATATTGAGAGTACCAACCTAAGTCAAAAAATGGCTACTTGAAGAAGATAAATATGTAGAGATTAATTATAATTACCATCTTTCATTTATCCTATTTTATTGCTAAAGTATAACTATATCAATCATGCATTTCCAGATTTTTTCCCCTGAAATATAAAAACCTCATTAAAATGCTAAAATAAACAGGTTCTCTTATGATAACTAGTAGTTTTGACATCTTGTTTATTCTAGAATAGAAAAAAGGTTTATTCAAGGGTAGAGTTGATCATAGGAGTATACCAATCAGTCAAAAAAGAAATAAATTCTTCTATTAGGTTCAGAGTGGATAAATCAGTACTAATGAAAGATAAGGAGTAGAAGTTCTCTAAGATGTCTTCTATTGCAAGAATGTCAAATGTGCCTGCCCCAAGCTCAGCAATTTAATGATAGTAATGCTAGGTGCCACATCAGATACTCATTACAGGGGTAGTGTACAACCACACTGGATATAATAGAAAAAAGATCAAATTAATAAGTGAATATGACACCAAGCTAAGGTGACAGAAAGAAGTATTGAAGGATATGCAGGGCAATGAGAACATCTGTTGACCACTAAACATGTATGTATTGAGATTAAACTAGAAGCTTTGGAATAGAAAGTGATCAAGCTGAGAGGGTAGCTTGACTGTGATTTAAATGCGCTCTATATTCCCACCTTGAAGCTACACCACTAATCATGTTTTCAACATAATTGGGTAGAAATGAGACCTTGGTGAAGGAATTCAAATGGATCAAAAAATTGGAACAAGTGAACATATTGAACATTGAGGCTATAAACCAACTAGGTGAAAAGCTCAATCACCACAAGATTGCATTGGATGCTGTCAGGATTTAATCTTTGTTGGATAAAGCCTCTCTCTAGGGGTTGCAACATGCTGATATTTAACTATTGGTGAATGCCAAATTAGGCTCCTCATTAATTTGAGCTGAGCCTAATTTAAAGTGTTAGGGATCAACCCCAACAACCTTTAAATATTGATTTACTAGTAAATTTAAATTGTCACCAGCAACTAAAGCCAAGGATGTCAAAATAAGCCAGTTAATCAATCAGGTTGTGGCGAAATACCCTCTTGACACTGAAACTCAATCAAATGGCCACTAGGGATTTACTGAAAACTTACTTCAATTACAATCCAATTTCCATCTATATTATTAGTATTTTATATGTATCTTTATTGGAAATTGATGCTGAGAGTTCCATATCCTAGGCACCTATTGCCTAGCTCTAGCTACCTGCCTTTTCTGAATTCTCTTTCCCTCTCAGTTTTAGCCCTAAAGTAATATAAATGCTTCAAGGCTTTATTTAAATAAACCTATCATTTCTCTTACCATTGTTTCTATTGTAGATTTTTATGCCACATAGGGTAACTAACCATTGGGAGCTTTAAGGACCCTGCCTCAATTAAGGGAACTTGGGAATTCATCCCCTGGCATCCCAACAGATGCTATGGGCAGAGAAATTATTGAGTCAAGAACACAAAACGATGTTGAAAGATGGCAACTGCACAGGTTTACAAGGGTTTATTTCTTAACTATTAAAGCATCCTATTTGACAACAAGAAGCACAATTCTGATCTGGTAATGATTTAGGCAAGTTTGACTTTGTTTTCTTAAAAATTTTAAGCACTTCTGCCTACAATAAACTAAAACAAATTTTAGATAAGTATGTTAAAACCAATAACAAGGTAATTTTATTAGGGATATAATATCCATATATAGATCACTCATGGCAATTTAATGCCCACCCATTATAATCCATTGGCATTGGTTGCCAGAGAATAACCTACTACTACACATCAACCTTCAGCATTTGACAAGCTTTTGGTCAGAACTTCTATCAGCTCATGATAATAGTGGTGTCAATTATACCCTTGAATCTTGTAGCTAAAACTTTTGGGGTTTATCCCCAATAACTTATGGAAGTCTATAAACTTTTTTAATGTTTACTTCACAGGTTTGAAGTGTGTATTATATACTGGTAATTAAAATAAAAATGGGTAAAGTTAAAAAATGTATAAATATAATTGTCCTATTTGAGTTATTTACAACCAATATTAGTAAGTCTTTACTACTAGACAGGTGCTAATTCTTTTTCTTCTGTTAGCTTGAAGGAACTTCTTGACAACAAGGGAACCTTTGCATTCCTCTCTTCCACTGGAGTACTTGAGATTTACTTGACAATGGAAAACTATACCTTCAACTCTAATAACAATAATTGGCAAAAGACAAATAGATAAGAGAAAACTTTCTCTTCCACTATAATCACAAGATCACAATAAAAGTGTATAGCTATCTAGTATATTTTTCCAATAAGAATTGTATCACTGCTCTATTAGATAAATTTAAGGGATTTATGCATTGAATTCAGTTCCCAACTCATCCATTGGCGCCCCAATGGGAATAGAATTTATTGCTGATGAACTCAGCCCTTAGGAACCATCTTAAATGATAATTACTTCATATGAGTAGTCAAATTCTGCCATCAACTAGGTTACAACCCCCCTGGGTTGAATATCTAAAGATCATGTCCCAACGCCTTTACCCAACCCTAGTGGATTAACCTTATTAAGCTAGCAACCTGATTAGCTAATAGGCTTTTACCCATTAATAGCAGGACACGTTGCTTTTAGGCTAACTGCAAGTGTCTACTAATAAAAGCGTTGTAAATGCTTCAGCAACCACCAATAAAACATTATCAAATGGTGACAATTACAATTGGTCTATATATTTTAATCTAACTAATAATATCTAGATCAATAATCAAAACACTTGCAACCATTGTCAAAGATTATTCTTAACAGAACATTAATAATCTGGTGGAATTGAATCTAGCAAAAATAATATTCTACTGAGAATTACTCCAAACAATAGTTACAAATGTAATGATAACTCAAACATAAGCTATGGGTTTTATTATAATAAAATTTCCCAGTGGGTAAATCAGATAATAATTTTAATCTGTTAATCTGTATGATGTGGGCATTTAAGGCATCCCAACTCATCTTTTCACTTGACCAGATTATTCAGCAAAGATAGAGTTTTCAGAGGTTGAGGTCACTTCATTTCTTGACCTGAATCAGCCAGCTTGGGTTTTAAAAAATGATTTCAGAAGAGCTAGGTCTTTTTCTTCTTGCTTGATGCATCTTTTCATGCCTTTTAAAAGCAGCGCGGTTCCTCTTCTTCCTCTTATGGTTGCTACTACCTCTTGCAAGTGCAGTTTTACAGCTACACACTGTACCAGGACTATTTCAGTTAATCTCACTGATAATAGTTTCCTGAACGCTTGTTTTCATCCAAGTCAGGGCTCTCACAGCTAACCACCATACTAGGATCACTTGGTCAATCTCACCAATGAATTACTTAATGCCTTCAGTCCCCCAAGTCATGCTTCTCTTATTTTACTCAGCGTGGAACTTCAAGTTCTATTTCCTTGTGACTCTCCACAGAAGGCCCCAGATTCAACATAAGCTGGCCCTGCCAAACGTTCATACTCACTCAAACTTCCTTAATTCCATTGTAATTCATCCCTCTTTTACCAGCCAGAAAACAAAAGTTAGGAATACCACCAGATACACTAAATTGTGACAAAGATAAAACAAATTGCTATTTAAATTTAATTTTTCATTCTTTGTTGTAAAGGTATATCCCCTATAGGTAAATATACTATTATTTTCTAATTTTTTATATTTTTGTTATATTTTTTAGATCCAAAACTTTTAGTATTTGATATGGACCTGATTCAGTACATGACCATCCACAATGTTTTTCAGCTTATAGGAATCTGTCACTATCGTGTCAGTAATCCTAAACAGACCCAACCATAAGGCGTCCAAATTGTTTCTTCTTCCAAATCCGTGGGTGTCATAATATGCTACCCTATCCCCCACATAGTATTCCTTGAGCGCCAGTCAATTTTGATATCTTTTTTTACTCTAATTTTTCTTTCAATGTCATATCAAATGTCTGTGGTTGAATTCTGATTTCAATTTTTGACAGTTGGGCTAAGTATTATTCTGAACTCATCCCCAAAGCTGATTCTACTTCTGAATACAAATCAATGGTAGTGAAGCTCATCTCTCATATATAAGAGTTCAATTGGCGTTTCCCTATCACTTTATGGTGACTGATTTGTATGTATTGGTAATTAAAATCAAAAATAAGATTCCTTAAATGGAGTTTTCCTGTTACCAATTTTCTCAATGTTGAATCCAGAGTTCTGTTGACGCTTTCTGCCATTTCTTTTGTTTTTGGATGGTATGTAATGGACATTACTCCTCAAGTTTACATTTATTTGTTAGGCCTTAGTATCATATAGAAAGTAAAGTTGGTTCTGTTATCACTGAGTAATATTTGTGGTCATCCACATTAGTATACTACTTGATAAATTATGAAGCTTGCGGTACTTGTTGAATCTACCCTTCATAAGCCTTGGTTTTAACCCATCTAGTCAGATGGTCTATTGCAACTATAATGTACTTTACTATCCCAGTACTAACGCTTATTGGCCTAATCACATTTATTGACACCATGTGCCAAGCAACCTAGGGCGCACTAGCTGATATCCTGTTACGTTATTGTGTTTCTTGTGGAGTTGACACTTCATCAACAGGCTAGATAATCTACTACTTTGTAATTGATTTATTCCTAGTAATATTACTGTTGTAGGTGATCTATAATTTTTCTTAGGCCACCATGACCTATGACTTTGTGCTTGGCTTGTATAATTGCTAAGCATTCTGAAAGCTTAGAAAATATTTATCTCTTTCTTAAATTAATTCATTAAGCCGCCCATTCATCATTTTAGTATTTTTCATTGCTTTATTCAGCGTGCTTTATTCCTTCTGGGTTCATCTTTAATATTTCTTCAATTTTCTTTTTGAATAGTTCATCTGTTTTCTGGTACATGACTTGAATGGCAGTTAATCTTGATAATCCATCAGCGTTTTGATGGGCTGCTCCAACTATATGTATAATCTCAAAATTGTAGGCTTGCATCATCAGATCCCATTGAGCTATTCGCCCTTCTGGTTATTTGGTATCATGCAACCAGCGTAAAAACGAGTGGGCATGCACAACCTTGAATTGCGTCCCATGTTTACACACTTTAAATTGTTTGCAGGCGTATATCACTGTTAGCCATTTGCACTCCATCACCATGTAGTTGCTTTCTGCCAGTGTCAATGTCTAACTCACATACACCACATGATGCTCCTCCTCATCATCTACTTGACACAAAACATCTCTGATCACTATCAATGAGGTATCTATCTAAATTATAAACGCTTGATTAAAATATGGGTTCTTTAGAAGTAAATTAGACATCAGATATTGTTAAAGCTCATCATATGATTTTTGAGCCTTCTCATTAGATACACATCCATCTTTAGATCCTTCATTAGGTGAAATAATGGTTTAGTAATTTCAGTAAAATCTTTGATAAATTAGCAATTGTAACTAACCACCTCAAGAAAAATTTGTATAGCCCAAACTCTTTGGGGCCAACAACCTTTCAATGGACATTATTTTCTGTGGCTGAGGTCATAATCCGCCAGAATTTATCACAAACCAAAAGTATTCAAGCTCTTTTTTTAGATGTGTCTTTTTATAAGCTTGATGTTCTAATTATCTGCAACTAGGCGTTTGAACACTGCCTTCAAGTATTCCAGGTGATCAGTGAATGTCTTATTGAGAACGTTGATGGTGTACAGATACATAAAAATTTAGGTTAACTTTAAATTACTTAAGATGGAATCCATCGTCATTTGGAAGGTAGCTGGCATGTTACATAATCTTGAGGCATTCTCATTGGCTTGTATAACACTTTTGCAGTGATTATTGCATACTTCTCCTGGTCTTCTTTTAAAATTTATCTGCCAACACTGTCAGATTCTAGTGGTTGACTAAAAATAAACCTTTTGGCAACTGTCAGAATTGAGGAACGCTTTCTTGTGTATTATTATCCTGCAAATCTATTTGGACAAAGTTCTAATGATTGATCCTTGATAGTGCCTGTAGTTTACGGTATTCAGACCATTTAAAACTTGCTAGGCCTACTAATTTGCCTCGACTCTTCTGGCCAATTTTCAGTGTAATTTTCCCTTTATGTTTGGGAACTTTTTCTGAGACAGGTAGATAAACAAGCTGTATATTAGGCATGTCCAGTTTGTTGACTCTTTTTTACAAAGAAAGGATTTAATGAGAAAACCATAAAAGAGATGAAATAGATAAAACTTTTTTATAAGCTATTTATTAGATAATGGTCATTAGGCCAGGCGCCGGTATTTATACCCCTAAGGCATCTCCTGATCACATTCCAGCACAAGTTTTCAACAGATATTTTACCACCTCAGTTCAGCCCTTGAACTGATATGACTGAAACCTTTTCTTAGGTTTATTGTGGCAAAATACTCTCAAAATTGGGAGGATTTCAGTTAAAATTGTGATAAAAGCATGAAAAATTGACCTAGGATCTTATGGATTTCAGTTTTGTCATACTGCTGACAAAATACACCTTCTGTGAAATTTTGGCATCAATTGAAGTAAATGATGCACCCCTAATTGGGATGTCGGCAGTCCTCTCCCTTGATAGCACTAGGAAACCCCTTTTGGGCAGTCCATGCAAGTGCTATCATGCCGATTATGCGGATTGACATATGAATTTCGCTCTAG
This sequence comes from Massospora cicadina, assembly GCA_022478985.1. Classification (NCBI taxonomy): domain Eukaryota; kingdom Fungi; phylum Entomophthoromycota; class Entomophthoromycetes; order Entomophthorales; family Entomophthoraceae; genus Massospora; species Massospora cicadina. The sequence continues at coordinate 12,281 of JAKSZP010015095.1, forward strand.
GGCAGAAAATTGATTACATTTTTTTATTTATCTGATAATCTATGGAATTTTTAGTTGTTAACTTTAGGTCAGTCCTTAACAATTTTGGATACAGGTGAATTGATAGTCTTCCTGATAATTGGGACCAATTGCTGAGCTTTGATGCATAGGAAATTGGCCATATTATGTGAGTGTATTCAGGACAATTGCTTTGATAAAATACTTGATCATAATGACATTAAATGTTCAGCCCAAATTGTATGATTGCAATAGGCTTTGAGGTGAGAATATAGGTGTTAGCTCAAGCATTGAAAGAGTAATCAGCTCAATCTGATGGTTGTCAAAAGGTTTATCGTTGAGTCAACCACCAGAATCTGACATTTCCCCCCTCTTGACTCAAACATAATCCCTAAGATTCCCAATTAGCCTATGTTGGTTCGTTATCATTGGCCCAAACGCCCAATGATAATGGAGTTGTTTTTTCTATTTGGTAACTTCAGTCTGAGCTCCCAATGAGTCTGAAGTATGATAGTCCAAATGCCCGTTGAGTCTGAAGTTGGATCCTCTCCCCAACCTCAAGTGTGAACTAAAACATTAATTAAAATAAAACTGTAATAAATATCTTTTGTATTGACTTTGTCTTTTTGTATTGTTTGTGAGTGTTTTTGAACTTTTTATTTTCTTAATTGGCCCATTTTTAAACTTTCTTAGGAATTTTGCATGGGCTCAGTTGTATATATGGCTGGTCCTAATATCCTTGATTGTGTATATGGACTTAGACGTTTTCTCAATCACTTCAAATGGGCAAACCCAGTAGCAATCTAACTTTTGCATTTGGCCTGATCCGTGGGTGTTGCAAAATAGAACTTTGTCATTAACTTCGAATTTGGCCAGTGGGTAGTGATTCTCTAAGTCCTTTTGAAGTCAGGACTTCTTCTCAGCAAAACTGTTGTTGAAGGCTTGAGCTTGTAGTTTGATTAAAGCATCCGAAAGCTTCTTGATGTACTGAGGATAAGTATTTTCCTCAGGATCCTCTAGGGCCAAATATAGCAGCGGTGGTAGGGCTGGATGTCGTTCATATAATACTTGAAACGGAGAGATCCTGGTTGATGAATGGTAGGAGATATTGTAGGCAAAGACTGCCAAACTTAGTTAAGTACTTTATTCAGATGGTTTGGCTGAGGTTAATTTCATGATAATGTTTACCAACATCCCATTTGCGCGCTCAACAGTCCCATTAGTTTTGGGGTGATAGGGAGCAGAAAGCACACCTCATACTCCCATTAGTTGGTTGATCTTGGCAAGGACATTGGCAGCAAAGTTGGTTCCATTATTGGTCAGAATGACCTGAGAACATCCATGTTTGTGGATGATGTCTTCAAGTAAGAACTTGGTGGTGGTTGCTGCTCCAGCTTCCCAAATGGCTTTGGCTTTGACCCATTTAGTCAAGTAGTCGATGGCTATGATTATGTACTTAACCCTTATATTGCTTGTTGGAAGTGGGCCAACTATGTTAATAGATACAGTGTTCCAGGCAAAGTTGGGCCAAACAAGCTGGTAAGATGTGCTTTTTTGGAATGTTTTTTCACCTTGGAACTCTGCACATCATTCCAGCGTTCCTTGGATGTCAAAATGCATTAACTCCAAGTAGTAGAATTGACTTAGATGCGCCTTCATCTTCTTGAATCCTCCATGCCCTATGGCCTTATGTGCTGCCATTATTAGGTCAGTTCAGGCCAATTTTCTTGGAAAAATATACGTTTTGTCCTCAACAATCATGTAAAGTGTCCCGTTTTTGATGGTTGTATTTTTTCGTAGATCTGATAATATTTTTTGGATGGATTCAGGCTCATCTTGCTACTCTCCACTGATCATTTTCATAAACAACTCATCGGCGGCCTGACTAAGTGTTGTGATGGTGGGTAGTTGGGATAGACAGTCGGAGTTCTGGTGTTTTGCCCCAGCTTGATGCTCAATGGTGTAGTCATAAGCTTGAAGCTTTAATGCCCAGCAGGATAATCAGCCCTCAGGTTCTCTTAAGTTGTTTAACGATCTTAGGTAAGCATGATTGGTAAGCAACTTTGAAATGAGTGCCATGAAGGTAGACCCAGAATTGCTTGCAAGCATATATGACAGCTAAGCATTCTCATTCCGTCACCGTGTAGTTTCTTTCATGAACGTTTAAAGTCTTACTAGCAAAGGCAACTGGGTGTTCTTCACCGTCTTCTCAAACTTGGGATTTCACAGCCACCACTGCTGTTTGGGATGCATCAGTTTAGACAATAAAATTTGTGATCAAAGTCTGGGTATCAAAGAACAGGCGCGCTTATTAGGGCTGATTGGAGTTGGTCAAACGCATCCTGGCAAGCTAGAGTCCAGTCAAATGGGACCTTATTTTTAAGCAGATAGAAAAGTGGCTCTCCAAGTTGTGCAAAGTCGGCAATAAATAGGCATTAATACCCAATCATGCCTAGGAATACTTGATTATTGCACTTGGATTTGGGCCATTTCATTTTAGGAGATGGCATCCAGCTTAGAGGGTTGGGGCTGAATACCCACTTTATCAATCACAAAAATACGAGGTATTCCAGTTGGTCTTTGTATACTGACATCTTCTGGGCTTGATTTTCAGGGTTGCAGCAGATAGCCTTCTGAAAACCTCCTCTAAGTGTTCCAGGTGGCCGTCAAAAGTTTGGCTGAAAACGTTGATATCATCAAGGTACAATAGTACACATGAAAATTTCAAATCTCCCAGAATTGTGTCCATTGCCCGTTGGAATGTAGCCAAGGCATTGCAGAGCCCTTGAGGCATTCTCGTTGGCTGGAATAGGCCCTCTTGGGTTATAATTTCACATTTCTTGCGCTCCTCTTTAGGAAAATCTATTTGCCAATATCCGCTGATAAGGTCCATTGCCAAGAAGAACTTTGCGCCTCCTAGCCTATCCAAGGCATTGTCAATTTGTAGCAGTGGGTATGAGTCCTTCTTTGTGATGTTGTTTAACTTCCAATAGTCAATGATTACTTGGTTGCTTCCATCCTTCTTCTTCACTATTAAAATTGGTGCTGCCCATGGACTTTCTAAGGGACTAGCATGCCACGATTGAGGAGTTCCTTAGTCTTCTTAGATACTGCTTCTTCTGATAATTTCAAGCATATAATTGGGCATAATTGAATATGTTTATGATCTCCAGTATCGATTTTGTGGGTGACACCATTAGCACATCCCAAGTCAAAATCATCTTGTGAAAATATTTCCTGATATTTAGAGAATAACTCCTGAGCTTGGCCTTTCTTGGAGTTTGTCAGGTTGCTTAAATCAGCCATAGGGACAACATTATTTATGCTGAGTTGGTTCTTATTGGGGAGCCCTAATTCAAAAAAAAGTTCCAAACTCATGGAATGAGTGAATTTCCGTAGGAGGAAACAGATGCAGAAAAGTGATTATTTGATGTCACCTGATGTAGATGGGCCAATTTTGGAGGTTTTCACATAAGATATGTATTTCTCTGTGGCCCAGAATGATAATACCAGGGGTAATGTTTGGTTTAAATTGAGATTTAGACCATGGTTGATTTACTTCACCATAAAGTACTTCCAGGATATTAATTTTTAGTCCCATCAGGATGATTACTTGTTCTCTGGATGGTATAGTGATGGTCTGATTTGATCAAAGTGGAATGCCTTTTGACTCATCAATCTGTGTGGGTAGTGGTTTTATCTTTGACCAAGCTTTGGAATACTCAATTGGGACAACTCCATCTTTGTAGGCCAGATTTATGAATAGGCTGGGTTTTTTTTTCTCAACTGCCTTATCATGGTTATAGTAAAGTGGAATAGCTTGGTCAGAATGGTGAGAGTATCATCCTTATGATTGGTAACAACTTGTATCTTCATAGGAAATCAGTCCCAATTAAGATATCATAGTTTGTATCTGGCAACACTATGGCAGGTGCTGTTACTACAATGGATCCAAATCTGAGTGGTAGGGTACTGTAGACGCCCAGCAATTTGGTTGTATGCACTCCGACTGTTCCATATTCCTGACAGTGGGCAACATAGGGGGAAAATTTTCAGTTTTTTAACCAAGTTTGTGTTGACTATATTGATAGGAGCACCACTATCAACGATGGCCTGAACTTTCACCTTGTTTACCGCTATGTCCACATAAGTACATTCAGAGTAGTTTTCAGAGGTATTTGTTGTATGAATGCTGTGATTGCTTCCTGATTCCAGGTGTGATTTCAGGCTTGAGCAATTATTTGGGAAGTTATCTGCTAAGGTCTTCATGGGAATGGCTAGCTGAACGTTGTTAAGCTTAGATAGGTCGGTCACACATCTGGGTTGGAGGTCTAAATCCTGATCAATAATCTGCTTTGCGTAGGGTTTGATACTTCAGCTTGGGCTTCTTTGGTAATTTTCAAGGGTTTGGTTGCTTTTGCTGTGGCCCAAGTAGTGACTATCATGACATCATTAGCCACGATATGGTGGAGGTTATCTTTAGCAACATCTTCAGCCTTGAAGAGCTCATCAGGGTCAGTTGGAGTGGTTTGAAGATTGTTGGAGTTAGAGCATTACACCTCTACTCCACCTGCTCTTTTCTCGCCTTATTGTCACTGTTGATTTCTAGAGCAAAGTTGACCCCATGCTTTTTGTTGGACCATCTGAAGCATTGTCTAGAAAAATGCCAATGTTGACTACAATGGTGGCAAGTAATCGGCCATGTTTGCTGTTTTTGCTCAAAATTTTTGGTTCATATTTATGAAAATTTTACCCTTGTCAGACATTATTTTTGTTTTTTGGGCCCAAAAATCGAGATTTTTTGCTGATCTTTGGCCCAATTAAAGTTTTGAAATTACGAGAACAGCTTCTCAAGTAATTGGTAAGCTCTTAGATTTCCAAGCTTCCATTTATTGCAGGCAGCATGACGTTGTGAAGTCCAAAGAAGGGCATAATTGTGTGCTCCATTGTAATTTTGGCGTCAAACTTTTCTATTGCATTGCACCCACGCAGAACTTGTGCCTCATGGAAGCATTTATCTGCATAGTCTTTAATAGTCTTATTTTGTTTGAATTCAATATTAAGAAGCTCTCTTTTTTTGGTTTCTAATTTTTTAGCCCTCCAAACTGTTTTGTTACTGCAATTTTGGCATCCATATAGGACTAATCGTCGCCCAAATAGGGCATAATGAGGTCACAGCTATAGGAATCAAGTGAGTTAATCAGTGCTAATCCTTTTGCATGGTTTGATGCTCCTCTCATTGCTTTTTCAAATAACTTGAGGAAAGAGTGAACGTTTCCATCCTTATTAAACTTTGGTTAATTCATTGGTTTGAAGTCATCTCACCCTGTTTCAGGCATAGGGGTTGTACTTCTTCTGGAACGTCTTGGTGTATCTTTGCCCATAATCAGCCCTCTTTCTCATTGGGAAGTATTTGGAGTCAGGATTGATGCTAGGAGTTTAGGCATAGAACGGATGTTTAAAATATCAGTTTCTTCATTGGTGTCAACTTCCAATGATTTAATTTCATGATATTGCTCTGAACTACTGGATTCTGACGCCTGAATTCGGCTCTTAGTTACTTTTCTAGGATGTTTTTTGGACAAATAAGAGGAGCTTTTTCCTATTTTTTTGTCAAAGTTGCACGAGCACTGGCAGTCTTGATTTTTGAGGGATTTGAATTCTTTTTTAAGGTTGTCGTACTCCTCTTTGAATAAAGCTAGATTGGTTGTTATGCTTTTTATATATCTGTCCATACTATCTCCTCAGGAATTTGCAGTTGATAGCTGCATTCTGAGTTCCCAATTTTCCTGAGTAATTTCAGTGTTTCTGGCCTGCAATCTCGACACTACAGTCCAAAGTTTAGAAAATTCATCTTTGATCTGGGCATCCTCTTTATCCCTATTCAGGACAGCTGGCTTTGCTGCAAGGTCCTCAAAGTTTTTGTTGATAGTATCCAGCTTAGCCTGAACATACTCTTCGGTCATCAACTTTTACATTTAGCTCCAGGTGATTTCTTTGGCCAAAAGTGGCATGTATGGTAAGTCGCTCTGATTGAGACAATAGGTAATCTGAATGGCTTTCCAGTTTTAGACAGCGGTTATTCATGGTTTGTACCCATTCTTGTGATAACCCATGGTGGTCCAGAACTTCTGTGTCTATCTTCAGGACTCCTTCGTTCAGAAGCTCCCTTGAAGGTGTTTAATCTCCCATGAGCTTCATTGGCAAGTCCCATATTCTCAACAATTGCCTTTCAGCCTTCAGCAAAACTGGAATTTAGCTTGTCCATTAGGGCATTTCTGGAAGATTGTTCCTCCTCTTGCACCTGGTAGATTTCCATGATTTACAGATTTTGTCTAGCAATTATTCACTGGGTATATTTTTTGAGGGTTGAACCAAGTAAACAGGAATTCGTTAGATGCTTGACTTTATGCGAGACGTCTGGCAAGAGATGCCATAGTTGCATCATGGTGCTTCATATATATTTCCATCTTGAGTGCCTGATCCTTGAGATAGTAGAACAGGTTAAAGGAGGGATCGATTTGTGAAGTACCACCCTAAAACCCTGATATATGGTTTCAAGCATAGCTTTTAAGCTTGAAGATGTAAGATCAATCTGACTGGTTGTATCTGCATGTGCTCCCCCACTGTGATAAGATACAGAGAGTAGGAGGTACCCGCTTCAGAGCCTTGGCGGCTGGTATTAAATTAATCCAAGATATCTTTGTCACTGGTCTCCATTTCGTTGTCACTTTCTCATCTAGATGATTCCACCAGGAGTTGGTTATGGGAATCCATTTTGGAGAATGTAACCAGTTTTGAGTGAGCACCAGTTGTCAGAATCTGAGGATTGCTTACTTGTGTATTATTACCCTGCATGTCTATTTGGGCCAAAGTTCCGATGATTGATCCTCAATAGTATCTGTAGATTATAGTATTCAAACTGTTTAAAAACTCACTTGGCCTACTCAATTTGCCTTGACTCTTCTGGCCGATTTTCAGTGTAATTTTCCCTTTATGTTTGGGAACTTCTTCTAAAACAGATAGATATACAAGCTATGTATTAGGCATGTTCAGTTTGTTGACACTTTTTTCCAAAGAAAAGATTTAGTGAAAACCAGAAAAGAGATGAAATAAAAAAACTTTTATTATAAGCTATTTATTAGATAATGGTCATTAGGCCAGGCGCCGGTATTTATACCTCTAGGGCATCTCCTGGCCACATTCCAGCACAAGTTTTCAACAGATATTTTACCACCTCAGTTCAGCCCTTGAACTGATATGACTGAAACCTTTTCTTAGGTTTATTGTGGCAAAATACTCTCAAAATTGGGAGAATTTCAGTTATAAATTGTGATAAAAGCATGAAAAATTGACCTAGGATCTTACAGATTTCAGTTTTGTCATACTGCTGACAAAATACACCTTCTGTGAAATTTTGGCATCAATTGAAGTAAATGATGCACCCCTAATTGGGATGTCGGCAGTCCTCTCCCTTGATAGCACTAGGAAACCCCTTTTGGGCAGTCCATGCAAGTGCTATCATGCCGATTATGCGGATTGACATATGAATTTCGCTCTAGGGCAGAAAATTGATTACATTTTTTCATTTGTCTGATAATCCATGGGATTTTTAGTTGTTAACTTTGGGTCAGTCCCAAATGATTTTGTATACAGGCGAATTGATAGTCTTCCTGATAATTGAGACCAATTGCCAAGCTTTGATGCATAGGAAATTGGCCATAATATGAGAGTGTATTTGGACCAATTGCTTTGATAAAATACTTTTTAAAATGACATTGAGATATCTGGCCCGGCTTGTATGATTGCAATAGGCTTTGAGGTGAGAATATAAGTGTAAGCTCAAGTGTTGAAAGAGTAATTGGCCCAATCTGATGGTTGTTGTCAGATTTTTAACCAGGTGATATTCCTCACATATTAACGAAATTAGTATAATAATCAATTGAGGATGATTGCCTATTAGTTTGATAATTTTGATTAATGATAATACCCCAATTTGTGCTCCCCATTCAGTTGAGTTGAGCTGTATTGATCTGCAGGATCAAGAAAGTATTGGGCATCATGCCCAATAGAAAATTGGTGGGTCTCATCATTGTTAACTGACGCAGATGATGTTGAGATATTTAATACTATCAATTAAGATGACAAACTACAAAAATTCGACATCAAAAAGTATTGGGAGTTGATCCTGATAGTTTTTAGTTAATTTTGACACCAGCGAGATATGCCAAGGATGTGGAACTATTAATACTAAATGTTTAAGCTTTCAGGCTTTTATCCCCATATCAACTCCATTTGAAAATGATTGTGAGATTTCTGGTAGAAAAGTCAAATCTCAGAGGACTGAAGACTTATGCTAAGGATGCTGAACCATTTAATATTAAATCAAATAAAGTTAAATAAAAAATTTTGACTTTGTGAGAGTATTGGGCGGAATCCCTGACATTATTTTAGGTTTAATTGACAACACTGATTTATGCCAAGGATGTCAATATATTTAATTAATTTAGATTATGACGAATCAAGGATTGACATAATCATTGACATTTGAGGATGACAATTATTGCCAGTGAGAGTGCTGATGAATACTAAGCAGGGAGAATCACCAGTGAGTGCTGATGATGCTGGCAATGTATGCCAATGATGTGGACAGGCAAAAAATGCCTATAAATAGTTTGATCTCACTCTTAATAAAAGTATCCTCTGTATTACCATCTTTATTAAGTTTTTAGTCAACAGTAGTTAACTTAGCTTGTAGAAGTGGGACTCAAGATCCTCAGTTGTTAGGTGCTGGGTTAAAACACCTGGAGTGGTTGGCGCAACCAACTCCTAGCCTGAAATTACAGATCAACTGTGTGAAATAGCTCAATCAGTGGAGTAAGCGATAGACAAGTTGGGATTAGCCATGAGGTGAAGGAGCAAGGGATCAGACTGCCAATGATGGGGGTGAACCACTGGTGCACACTAAGATGGGTTAATTTGCTAAGGAGAAGCTGTTGTCCAGCCGAATTGGGGAGTTGCCTGCGGCCCTGTAAGGAAAGGTCACTAATGATGGTGAAAAAGCAAGGGCCAGCAGTCTTCATACTGTTTGGCCTGGCACATTAATGGATTCACCTAGTATTGAGAAAGTAAAATTCTCAACAAATACCTTGGGATCACATCTATATCCAAAAAGAGCTTGACTTCCTTTAGATGATCAAGTGCATCATCTATATTCAGCAGCTAATATGAATCCTTCTTAATAATTTTATTTAACCGGCGGTAATTGATCACCACTCAATTTGATCCATCCTTTTTCTTCAGTATAAGGATTAGACTCTCCCATGATTTAAAGGAGGCATGAGGAGCCCATGTTTAATCAGTTTACTAATTTCTTTGCTGACTACTGCTTTAGCAGCCTTGGTTCAGAGTATGGGTCACATTTGTATCTGCAGATATCCCCCAGTATCAACTTTATGGATCAAATTTTTAACGCATCCAAGGTCATGATTGTCCTGGGCAGATATCACCAGATATTACTAATAGTCATAGCACTTACTCCTTCTGATGTTCTGTTACCCTGAAAATCACTCTTAATTAAACAGCACATCAATGTTTTCAGCAACATCCACCAGTAATCTATTTTTGCTAGCGTCTTAAAATCATGAACCTCCCAAATTTTAGCATTTGGAATTAAATATTTTAATTAAATACCCAGAGTTTTCTCCACATTCATTGGTTTTTTCAGATGTCCAGTATAACTGATATTTACCATGCCTGTTCTATAATCCTTGGAGCTACCCAAGGCTTCAATCTTGATTTTTCCATGTGGTGACAACTTCTACATAAAATTGTTCCAGGATTTATAGAGTTATCCCAGTATCAACTATTATTTGCATTCCTGATTTAATTGTGATTATTGTTTTCATTCTCAATGGTAGCTTACAGCTCTCGAGGATTTGCATTGGCATTTTCCTAATTTTCTTCCAGCCAACTTTATTGGATGAGAATTATGCCATCATTTTAAATTAGATTTTCAAAACTATTGTTATTCATCAGTGAAGTTTCTTCTTTCTGCTAATGTACCAAGAGAAACGTTTGCCCCAAAATTGTTAAAGTATTACCTCAAAATCACATTTGACAACATATTTCACAGGAATTTTGTTCCTAAAAGGCTGTCATAAATTTGTATTTGCCAACACCATGGTGGGAGTGGATACCACTAGTGATCTGAACCAAAGAGGCAGTGCATTGTATGCCCCACAGGATGTTGTATTATCCAGTACAGCGGTTCCATATTCCTTTAGTGGTCTAATTCTGGCAAGATTTTCAATTGCTTCACCAACTTGGTAAAAACAATATCAATGAACGCTCTAAAAATTAACTATTGTCTGTTTTTTACTCAATTGACTATTATATCTGTATATGTACACTCAGAGTATCGTAATGTGCTTACTGAGTGAATCATTCATCATTTGCCAAATTAAAATTATGAATTATTTGTGTAGATAAATTAGAGAAGATTTCCTAGATTATGCTATTAGAGAAAGAAACGTTCATATAACCAAGATTTGTATTAAGCAAATATTCAGCATTTACAGCGGTCCTGATTTTTTTACTAGTAATGAGAATTAGGCCAAGTGACCTCATTTATGATCTCTATGTAAAAACTCTTTGCCTTTGCTCTAGTGATTTCATCTACATCCAAATTAACACCTGATAGAGCAGATCAGGTGTATTTTCATCTATAAATAAACTGGAAGCATTAAATTCATCTTTGATATGTCAGTGGGAACAGGATTTATTGCAGTGCTAGATTTTTCCATATTTAGACTGCTGATCTTTTACTGAATCCTGCACAGTTTTCTTCACTTTAGTGTGAACTAAATTTACTTGTTTATTATTCTTCTTGTTACAACATTGAGTGGTGAAATTTCTGGGTTTTCCACATATGTGGCAGCAGTTTTGATATTTATCAGCCCATTTTGGTCCTTCAGGTTTGTTTCCCATTACTACTCTATTTTGTAATTCCTTAATGCGCTTAGCAAACTTTAATGTTTTCTGATAATTTTTATTAGGAACAGATTTAATGGTTTGGTAAGGTGCTTCGATATTGATTGTAACATCTTAAGATACACCACCATCTACAATGTGGAAGTTTGGTTTACAAGCACCAAATTTATTGCGCAATGCAGATCCATATGATGCCAAAGCACCGTCTGCATTGAAATTAATTATTTAAAGTCTGACAGAAATCTTGCATTTGCCGTGATTTGAACTTCCTAGAAAAAATAATCAGAAAAAGTGGCTATGGTTTCATTCTCTTGTATAATCCTCATGAACTCCTGTTTGCAGCTAGAAATATGCTCAGGGCTGCCATACTATTCTTGATTGCTTCTTTGGCGTTGTGTATGTCTAATTAACCCAATTAGAGTGGGGCAACACCAGATTTTGACAATATTTATCCAGATAGTTCATAATTGTTACTGCTTTCTGGCAGTCACCATATTTGATCTTTGTCTTTTCAAATAGGCGAAAAAACGCTGGAGCGTTATCCCAGTGAAAGATAGGTAATTTCAGTTCAATTGAAAATTCTTCTGTTTCTACCATGGCGGAAGGTAAATGCCCAGTAACCCTACTAATAAGGAGGTATTCTTAGGTGGCATTTCCGAAATTACACTGATTATTCCAGGAATAATATTTAGGGCTGTTTCTTTAAGTGAAACTTTTTTCATCTATCAGTTTGTTGGCTCCATCTGCCTCCATCTGGGTGCAACCACACTTATGATTTTCAAGATCTTGTAAACACTTTGTAATTTGTGCTAAATCATCCTGAGTCTGACAGAATCATTTTTATCTTCTTACCAAAAAGCCTTCTGGAACATTAACTCTTTAATTACTTTAATCCCCTTCCACTTCAAGGAAACACTATTCCAATAAATCATTGATGACCTTTGTGACTTGTTCTATTTCTTCTTTAGCTTAAGTCACATGTTCATTCAAGGTAGTTAAATCAGATTATGATGCCAAAATCAGCGTATTCTTTTTCACTTACTATTAATTTCCACCCACAACTTATGAAGTTCATTCTTATATGACACTCCACTTGTTATTTCTACCATGTTTTTGCCTTATAAACTTAACTACCACTTGTAGTGAGTATCAAATGTAAGCTTAATAAATAAATACTGCACATGTTCTAGGTTTGCATTATATATTAGTGACTAAGATAATAGATGGTAAAGTTGATAATTGTATGAAGACAACAAATATAAACTCTTGAGGTAAGTCACTCAACTTTCTTCTGTATTTAACCAAATGCCTTTCAGATGAGGTTACTCTCTGTAACTTTTATGTCTACTGCACATGTTCTGATGTGTGAAGCCAGTAACTGATGATGTATATAGAACTTGACAATATTAGGTAGATGATACTATTAGGAAGACTAGTATACAACTGAATCCACAACTAGATATATCTTTTCTGCTCAGGTTTCTCCTTGAACAGATACTGGAAAACTTCCTTCAACCCAAAGTGAAGTTATTGACAAACTATCCAAAAAAACAAGGGAAATCTTATCACTTCAACTCTTCCTCTATATTTGGCAACGTAAGGTCCAAAGAAACTTCTTCTTTTCAATAGACATAACCTACTACCAGTAGGTTCAGAAGTTCTCAGGGGAGCTTCTCCCTTTCTCTCTTCATATAGGAACCGCGGATATCTCAACAAGCAATATTTACTAAAAGGATATATGATTTACTAACAATCTCACAAGTAAAAATTACACAAATATATACAAGTTAAATATTAAAGTGTCTATTAATCTTGATTTTCTTTATTTACTTATTTTACTATTAATAATTATAGAAAATCTTGCGCCCAACTCTTCCGTTGGTGCCCTTTCTAAAATGACAGCCATTGCCAATGGATTATCCCGCTGAAGTCTCACCTAACGATGACCCTCCTCATCCATATATTCAGATTTTTCTGCTGAATAGAAATGCGACTCCTTTTATTTGAATCAAAAACCATGTCCTAACTTTTTGATCAACCTCATCAGATTACCCTTATTAGGCTAGCACCCTGCTTAGTTTAAATTTCTTTGAGGTAAGCCAACCAGGGGAACTACATTACTTATACTCCTTGAATAAAAGAACATAACAAACAGAATGACAAAAACAAAGCAAAACCTCCAACTAGACGGGGAGCAGAACATCGCTAACCCACCATGGCAGAGGGTGATGGGGGGTCAGGCAGCTCTTCTAAAGGCTTTTGTTCTTGACAGAGTCTCAATGGTTGCAGAAGCGGAAAAAAGCGGAGAGCTAGGGCGTTGGGCACCAGCGTGATGGGGGTGAATGTGAGTGAAAAATGGGTTATCTTATTTAAGATCAGCTTGGAAGACAGCCTCAACTAATTCTACAAGATGATGGTAAGCCTGAATGTGGGCATCTGGGAGTTGGTCCAGATTGGTAATATTTTTCTGGGAGATTTTAGCAGATGGGTCAAAAGATGTTAGTTTCACAAAATGCATGACAGCATCTTCAGCATCATCATACAATTTGGTGATTTCATTCTGTGCTGCTTCAAGGAAATCAGGGGGGAAGATGAGTGTGGTCAGCCCTTTTTGGAATTGAGCAACTGATTGGGCAGCTGCAATGCAGAGGTTTTGGAAATGGGGTGAGGCCACCACTGCTATGGCAAGCTGGTAGTCACTTTAATAGAGGATGGCATTGGTTTAGGAGTGAATAGTTTGAGTGAGAGGATTTTGTCAAAATCAGAATTGTAAAATTTGGCCCATTTGTAATAAACTGGGCTGAGAGGTTCACCAGAATTTATTTTGATAACTTTACCCGATCTGTCAACCTCAGCCAATAGGCCCCATGGATTCTGGTTCACAAGAATAGTGGCGACTGAATTTTGGTGGGTGGTAGTGGGCATTTGGATGGGTGCTTGGCTATGAATGTTGGTCCAAGCCTGACTCTGATTGGCTGGATTAAGTACAGGTGGGTGATTGCGGACAGATGATTTGGTGGGGGCAGATTTCCCACTCTGGCCCATCGAGCAAGAATGTTGAGTGGGAGGGGCAACAAAACACCCCATTCAGATTTCGCTTAAAAGGTTTCAGAAGCTGCATCAGAGGAAGTGGATCAGGGACAGGATTTTTGAATAGTCAATACAAAAACAGAGGGGAAAAATTTGGTGACCATTATCAACACAAGTTAAAAGAAATGCTCTGGCGCTGCTGCAATATGAGCATGGGGGATTTGTTGGGCTATGGCAGGGTGGTGTGGGATTATGGTGGCAGTGGAGTGAGGGGAAGCAAGGCTCTCAGCACCAGAGGGAACAGTGAAGATGAGGTTGGGCTGATTCCCATAAGCCAAAAGCCCCGCCATCTGCTGTTCATAAAAAATTTGGGGTGGGAGGTGGGAAGGGAGAAATGCAAATGACACCACCCTTGTGGTGTCAGAAGAGAGGCGAGTATGGGTATTTGGAATGGGAGTGTTTTTTTAAATAAGGAGATTTGAAGATGCTTTTGCAGCGTCCTCCTCCATACAGAAACCTATGTTGAAATAGCCTTTAAATGGGTGGAATTTGATAAAGCCAATTGGCACACATGCAAAGGTGGCAAGTTCAATTATTGCTTTGTCAGCATGCGGGAATAAACGACTGTAGTCAACTTGTAGGCAAAATTAAATATTGGACTAAGGGAGGGTGAGAGGATGGGGGCGAGAAGGATGTATGAGTGCAAGGTTGAGCGCTAAGTCCAATGGGGGACAAATCAACTGCAAGTGACAGTCAGACTATATAATCTCATCCAAACATGTTTTCCCACAGAGTGGAAATCGCTAGGTGGTGGAGCACCGCTCCCCATACTGGAGCAGCAGGCGCAGATCTGAGGACATCTATATGAAAATGGACCTGACCAGACGGCGGTGATAAAATGAGCTTATTTATAAAATATTCTTGAAAGTGAGATTGAACGATAAGAAAAGTTTTTTTGGTAACTAGCAACCTGCTTAGTTAATAGGCCTTTTAACCATTAACAGTATATCATGTTACCTCAATAATTAATTCTGAGTTGCTACCAGAAGCATTTTAAAAGCCTTAGCATTAACTATAAATCCCTAAGCCAATCAACAACAAACTCTGATTGACTAATACAATTAAATTACCAATAATTAAATATATAATCAAATAATATGTCAATACATTGGTGGGGTTTGTCCCAATGAAACAATAGTAATCCAGCGGTATAAAATACCAACTGATTAGTTCATATGTTAAGGATTTTACCAAACAATAGGTATCACATACAATGATAACTCCCACATAAGAGGGCTTGTCTTAGAGGATCAGCAGTTTTTTTATATAATATAATCAAGCTGAGTAATGTGGGCATACTAAAATCCCAACATATCCCCCGCTTGATCAGATTAACCAGCAAAAGATAGGAATTTGGGAGTTTTGCTGCCTCAGGCTGTGCTCAAAATTTGTCCACATATCAATATGACTTCAGCTGAGTTCAGTCTGGTCTGCACTCAATGCATCTCATGCCATTTTTGACAACGAGTCTCCTCTTCTTCTTTTCCTACTTGCTGCCACCTCATCAATGCACAGTTCCTATGGCATCATATTATGCAAGAACTATATCAGTTATTCTCATCAACTATGAACTGGAATACCTGTATTTCCGCAGGTTGTGCTTCTATAATTCCTCATTGTTTAAATGATTTTCTTGGTCAGCTTTACCAATTACTTGGTTCCTGCACTACCCCAGGCTGGGCTCTCCATTTTCAAGCATAGCGGATCTTCTCTCTCTTTTCTCATGCCTCCTCATGGCAGATCCAGTTTCAACATATACTGATCCTGACAAGCATCCTTATCCATCCTCATGACTCTTTATGATAGATCTAGTTTCAACATGAGCTGATCATACTAACATTCACGGTCTTCATTAATTTGTCACAACTTATCACTGAATTTGTTGTAGTTCATCCCCCTTCTCCCCACTAGAATATTGAAGGTGGTATCACTGCCAGAATCTCTTAATTGCGGCAATAAAAACCAATATTATTTAATTTATAATTTTTCATATTTTTTTATCTTAAGTATATTTTTTCTTTTATCTTATTTTATATTATTCTTTTGCAATGGGACTTAACCTATTATCAGTAGGTTCAAAGTTTCATCTTATTTGTAGAAAAAATTTTGGGTTAGAAGTCTTTTCTTTGAACTTAACCAGCTAATATGGTTCAGCGGTCCCCTCTTGAGATTTAACCAGCAATTCTGGTTCAGATGTCCCCTCTGGGACTTATTCAGCAATTATGGTTCATTTATCCTCTTTAACTTTTAAACACCACAGAACCTAACCTATTGTTATTAGGTTCAGCAGTCCCATGGAAACATTGCAAATATTTTCTTAGATCAACACTTTAATTTTTAGTAAGGATCTGCTTCACTATACGACCATCAGCAATGTTCTTCAGCATATAGGCATCTTTCAACAACTTGGCGTTTACCTCAAATGGCCCATCCATTAGGACTTTATTCCTTACTTGTCACTGATTTTGACAGGTCATAGTTTTAACACATTTTTTGACAGCTGGCACTTGATTTCTTTGATATCATAATATGTAACTCTATCATCAATCGTTAAATCCATTAGAGCATATTCATCATTTTCTCTGTAAATTGACTCTCATTATATGCTGTGCCTAAAGTTTTGATTAATCCCACTAACAAATCTAGAAATGATCCTTAATCATGTGTATTGGTATGGAAATGTTAGCCTCATCCAACTTTGACTTGAGTTACTTATTCTCGTCTTTAGCATTTCTTGCCTTTCCATTATTTGACTAGCATAATGTTGTGTGACTTCCTTTATATTTTCTGGATCAATAACCTTCATTTTCATGATGGAAATTATTTTTGTTATTGTATCTCAATACAGGTGATCCTTACAGACAATTACAAGTCCAATATTGCAAGAAATTTTTTTGGAAGTAATTGCAGATAATATCATCCAAAAGACCCTGGCTGATTTTTGGTGGAACCCCTCAAATTGGGGTAATACTTTATTCGCACTCCTTGGCCAAATAGCATGAGTTTTGGTAGCCAGATTTCACTGACCATGTGGTGGAATAAGTGGAGTCTATTTAAGGTTCCTCCCTGACCCACTTACAGCTTACTTTAAACATGTGGGTGGAGACCACCCCCTTTTATAGGTTTGGAGGGGGTCCCGCAAGGTGCAAATATTTTCCTTCCTAATGATTTGGTCTAATATATCAAATACTTACCTCACTATTTGTCTTACCTGCCATTAACCCTCCATAAGCCATTCCATTAAAGCAAGGCAAGTAACAAGAGAACTGATAGTCAAAAATCCATATTTCCTAATTAGTTTCAAAGCTTATAATGAATCTCATGCCTCACTCACTTTGAGCCTTGATAAAATTTAAATACTATTCATTGAAATACTAAGAGGGTTTTCTTTTTGACCACCAAAGTTAAACTTAATAAAAGACTTATAAAATCAGCTCTTTTAATATTAGTAATTATATGCTTTAAATTTTAGTTTTATAAAATACCCTAAAACCATTTTTACCGCAATTAAGAATTACAACTCTGCAAAATATTGCTAAAAATTAAATGCAAAAAGCACCAGTGAGCATAAAACCAGCTTAAATTCCAACAAGCCTCTCTTGAGCCCTCTACAAATAAATCTAAGCATTGACTCCATCTGATCAGACATCCAGTAGAACAGGTTCCTTTGTGTTGTTAGATTGTTCTATATCTAGACTGCTAAACTTTTTCATGAATCTTTAGAAGTTTTTTCCTCTTGAGGCAGCGCAAAATTCTCTTTTCCTCTTGGCTTCCTCCCCCTAGTTGGGCGGCAAAAAGTCCAGTTGCACCACCTTTCTGACAGCATTTTTTATCTATCCGTTTTAATACATTAGGTTCTTTCCCAATAACCTCAACTTTGCTATTTGGCCACTTTTCCGATATTTTTTCTTATAAATTTTGCCATAGTTTGATCTTCATTGGCTAGAAATATTTTCATAAATCCAAACTAGGTGCATCAAACGTCAAGCCTAACATCTTCAAATATTCTATCATCTGTGATGTGGAAGTATGACACATCTTCGCTGAAACCATGGCATGTTACAGATTTCTATAGGGCCATAGCACCGTTTGCATTGTTATCCATGAATCAAAATATGATAATACTTTTACAACAGCTGTTCTGTAACTCCTGATAAATTTGGTCGCAAAAGCTGTTCATGTTTCATCTTTCAAAACTGAATTCCCTTAAACTCATGTTTATGGTTAGCCATCTGTGCAAGACTACTAAACTCAGTCATAATTGCTTCTTTGGAATCACTGTACGTCCAATCATTCCCATTGAGATAGGGCAATACCAGATTTTAATAATCAGAGTCTAAGCAGTTAACCACTGTTACTGCTTTCTGTTGGTCCTCATATCTGAGAATCATCACTTTGTGTAAGTTGAAAAATGCTGGTGCATTATCTTGATGAAATATAGTAAATTTGCATACTACAAAACTCTTCTATTGTTACGGTTTTAGTAAATTCTTGCTTGGCAATCTTACTAATGATAGGGGTATCTTTTGGAATCATCTCCAAAATTGCAGCAAAAAGCTCCAAGCATATTTTTCAGGATCTGTACTTTCTCATCTGAATTTTTGTGCATCTCGTTGTCAGCTTCATTTGCCTCCATCTGGGTGCAATCATTTTTTTTATTTTTAAGTTCTTCTAAGAATCTTGGCATCTGTGCTATATCTCCCTGAATCTGGCAATTGTGTTCTCTTTCTCTTCTCATTCAGTTTTCTGATATAATAAATTCTTGTTTTATTTAGTCTTATTTCATTTCAATGAGGTGACCTTTCCATATAGATTATTGTTAAAATTTTCTGACTTGTTTGATTTCCTCCTCAGCTTTCATCACTCTCTCATCTATGTTAGTAAGATTGGCCTGTGACACCAAGTTCAGCGCATTCATGTTAACATTTTATAATTTCACCCACAGTTTTAAGTTCGTTTTTGTACACCATCATACAATATGTTCTCCTATAGTTTTGGCTTGAAATTTTAACTGCCGCTGTAGTGAGTACCAAATTGTAAACTTTTGAACTAGGCCACTCAACTAAGTTTTGTAGTAAGCAAAATGTAACCTTTTATCTGGGGTTACTCTCTGTAATTTTTTGGTCTACTGAACAGGTTCTGATGTGTGCAGCCAGTAACTGTTTATATATATATAGAAATTGATATTATATATGGGTAGATGATAAAGGGATGAAGAATAGTATAATTCTGAAAAATCACAACCAGATGTAACTTTTATGATCACGTTTTCCTTGTAACTGGTACTGAAAAACTTTCTTCAAACCAAAGTGACTTTATTGAAAAACTATCCAGAAAATAAGGGAAATCCTATCACTTCACCTCTTCTCTCTATATTTGGCAACATAAGGTCTAAAAACTTCTTTTGTTAAATAGAACTCTACCCATTACCAGTACGTTCAGAAGTTTTCAAGAGAACTTCTCTCTTCCTCTCTTCATACAGGAGCAACGGATATCTTATCAAGAAATATCTAACAAAAGGATATCTGATTCTTCAACTCAGATCCCAAGCGTAAAATACACAAATGTATAACAAACAAAATATCCAAGTGTCTATGTATCTTGATCTGCTTTATTTACTTAAAATCAAAAATATCTATAGGGAATATGATGCCCAACTCTTCCGTTGTTGCCCATATTAAAATGGTTGCTTTCACTGATGGATTACCCATCTGAAGTCAAACCCAATAATGAACTTACTCATCCATCTAGTCAGAATTTGCAACTGATTTAAATGCGACCCCTTATGGTTGAATCAAAAACCATGTCCCATTTTTTGATCAACCTCTTCAGATTACCCTTATTAAGCTAGCATCCTGCTTAGGTAATGAGCCTTTTACCCATTAACAGCAGGTCAAGTTATCTAAAAGGTTGACTCATAAGTTTGATACCAGAAGTGTTGTCAATGCCTCAATAACTAATCATGAATCCTGAACAATTGACGACAAACTCTGATCAAACAATACAATTAAATTACCAATAATTATATTGATATTTGAATCATATGACAATACATTTTTGGGATGTCCCCAAAGAAACACTAGTTTTCCACTGGAATAAAACCCAGTGAAATAGTCCATTTATTGATGTTTTTAAAATAATAGTTATCATATATAACGATAACTTTCAAATCCACTAGAGGGTCTTGTCCCCAGTGGATCAGCAGATATTATATATTTAAACAAAGATGATTAATGTGGTGGTTACTAAAAACCCACCAATTACCCTAGTTGCGTTCATCACAACCAATATGAGTAAGTATTTACTGCTAGACAGGTGCTAACTTATTCCTTCTAGTAACTCTAAAGCACTTATGAACAACCTGGGATCTTTTATTATAATCTTTTTATTGAAGTACTTGAGAACCATTTGGACAAGGGAAAACCATCTCTTCAACTTTAATTATATGAGTTAGCACAAGATAGAAAGATAAAGACTATTCTATCTCTTCTACTCTAATCACAAAAGCACAATAAAATTTTATACCTAAATAAATATTTTTCCAAAGTAAACTGTATTGCACTAATTTACTATATAATTTCAAAGGAGTTATACAGGAAATTTGGCACCCAATATTTCCGGTGGCGCCCCAATGGGAACAGCATTCATTGCCAATGAATTTAGCTCTTAGGAGTCATCTAAAATGATGATTACTTTATTAACTTAATCAGATTCCACCATTGAATAGATCACTACACAACTTGGGTTGGATATCTAAAGGGCATGCTTCAACGCCCTTACCCAAACCAGGATACTATCCTTATTATGCTAACAACCTGCTTAAGTGATAAACCTCTTTTACAATAATAGCAGGTCACGTTGTTTTAGGTTAACTCACAAGTTGCTGCCAATAAAAGAGTTGTCTTTGCTTAAGCAACTGCCAATAAACTTTTTATTGACTTGCGACAAACACTGATCAATTTGCACAATATAATTTAATTTTTATTATTTAAATTAATAATAAAACACTTAGAAACATTGTTGTTGATTATTCCCAATGAAACATTATATATATTAAATTTTGAATCCAGCAAAATAGTTATTATCCGATTGGGAAATATACCAAACAATAGTTACCAAGATATTAAAACTCCCACATCTGCTATGGGGTTTCTTTAATAGATTGTAACCAGCGGCTAAAACAGACAATAATCTATTAAGCAGGATGTTGTGAGCATTCTAAAATAACATCAAAATCTAATCATCAAATTATCAAAATTATATTTTAAAGCTTCATTTTAAGAAGCCCAAAGGTCATTGAAAGCTTCAAATGATCAAGTAATAAGTCAGAGCTTCCTCCTTGGAAGCCTAAAAGTCATCAAAATTATTTAATTATTTCAGGGTTCATCCTCAATAAATTAAGCACTAGTATCAGGGCATCTTGGAAAAAGCCTAACCCATTTAAAATCCTAATACATCCTCCACTTAACCAGATTATTTAAATTTAACATGTCTATTGATTTAAGGAAACCTGAAGACAATAAGCTATGAGTCACAGTACAAAATTAACTTAGTTTATAACTGACATGACAGGGAGGTCTTTGGCTCAACCCTTTATAAATAAAAGGCAGCAAAAAATGGCGTCATATGGCGCCAAAACTTTAAAGACAGAGTTTGAAAGGAAACAAGCGGCTTTCATTGCCAAAGAGATCAATAGCATTAAGCCAACCTTAAATTATCATAAAAATTATATTATAACTAAAATAGGGGAAATAATGAGATTGATTTTTCCTAATTTTGATAGTTATCTGCGTGCTCTTAAGAACTTAGCATGTACCTATTAATGATACACTTATTGTAAAGGACCTTAAACATGTAGGCATCCAATGTTGACTTATTGATGACCTCAAATGGTCTAACCCAGAGCTTGACAAACTTATTCCGTCATACAAAGCCATGGATGTCACAATAATTAACACATGTACAATTTTAAAATTTGAAAGAGCAGAATGTTTTGCATCTCCATATTCTTTAGCCTTGAGCTCTCACTAAGAGTATTGGGTTAGGTTATGACTGTTCCCTTAAGAACTTCAGTTAAGCTCTCCAAATACTTTAGGGGAGTCATTGCCAGACTTGCAAGCGCAGAAGTATAAAGCTGGAGCAAACTAGCCCAAGGTTCATAAGGCAATTCTATAGAGAAAATTCCCCATTGACAAATGCAACTAAAATTATAGGCAAAAGTTGCCACTTACAAATACATTACCTAGCTAGAAGGCTTTCTAGAGACAAGCTTTTTAAGATAGCAGCCAGAGTACCATTTACCCTTTTTTTATCCCATTGGTTTTTGGATGGTAAGGCGTCATCAGCACTCCTCATATTCCCATAGGGTCATATAGTATTAAAAATGTGCATAGTAAATTTGCTGCTTTTATCTGTTAGAGAAACTCGTGGGATGACATGTCAATAAAGTAACTGCTCCATTTAAACTTGGCGGTGCTACTGGCATCTACTTTAGGTATAGCGCTCATCTCTATCAAAAAGGCAAGTGGTCAATAGACATAATGATATTAGTTCTTGGTATTTATGGTGAAAGGCCCTACTAAGTTAATGGATACAGTATGCCACACGAACCCAAGCTCCACTAGCTGTAAAGTAGTGGCTTTGTTAAACGGCTTGTGTGCCTGAAACAATGCACAACAAGTAAGATTTTCTGTGATGTCAAAATTTTGGATTTCACAGTAGTACTTCCGTTGAACCTGCCCTAGGTTTTTTGCATGCCTCCATGCCCAGTTAGTTATGAGCTGCATTGATAGATTGCAATGCCTTAAATGGCCGTGGAAACAGTAGTGATTTTTCCTTTAATGATTTATGAGAAATAGACCCTTGATGATATTCATGTTTTTCCTCATCTTGTTTATTGCTGAATATCTGGTGACTGGTCCTTAATATCCCCAGTAAGAATCTTCTCATACAACGCATCTGCTTAACTTCTCAGCATCAGAACGGTTAGCAACTACAAAAATCCATCTGCCTTTTGATGCATATCTCTGCTTGGTGCACAATCTCATAATCAAACATTTTTAACTTTGAAGCTGATTGGTTCACCCTCATTTAAAGCCTTTTTAAGTCATGCAGCCATATCAGCGAGGAACGATTAGTCACCACTATAAAATGGGCTCTATGATATATACTCTGAACTGCTTAAAGGCGTATAATACCAAAAGCATTCCCACTTAGACACAGTTTATTTTTTTGCTTACTCAGAGTATGGCTCACATATGCTAACAGGTATTCTTCTCTAAATTTGTCCACCTGACAGCACTTCACCAACTACCATTAAGGATTCATCAGTTTGAGTAATGAATGGCCAATCAAAATTTGGATATAGTAATATTTGCTCCATCATCAAGTATATTCTAAGAGCGCTGGAGAGCCTGGGCTTCCTTATTCCATACAAAGCCTTGCTTGGGATCCTTTAACAGATGAAAAAGTGGCTCAAGAACGGAAGCAAAGTTCTTAATTAACGGCATTAAAGATCAATCATTCCTAAAAATAAGTACATATCTCAAACATTTCTCAGTTGGGACATGGCCAAATTACAACTATCATAAGTTTTTGAGGCAGTAGCCACTAATGAAAACAATAAATCCAAAGTATTTAATCCCCTTTAAAGAAATGACAATTCAGAGGGTATATTTTTATATTTGGGGCCAAAAAGTTTTAAAACTTCTTCCAATTATTCAAAGTGATCTGAAAAAAGTGTGACTGAAAACATTGATATTTTCTAAGCAGACAAGAATGCACAACAGCTTCAAATCTAATAACACAGTAATAATCACTCATTGGAATGTTGTCATTAATTGCAAAGACCTTGAGGCATCTGCTTCAGTTGATATAGTCCAAAACTGTTAAAGATCACACATCTTTCTTGATCCTCCTTAAGAAGATTAATTTTCCAGTACCTGGTTTTAAGATACATTGCCAAAAAGAATTGAGCCCCTACTAAGCTATTAAGAGCATTATTGTCCACAGAAGCAAACATGTGTCCTTTTTGTTATTTTATTTAGCTAAGGCAATCTATGACAACCCAGTTAAAGCCAACTCCCTTTTTTACATCTATATTGGACTCTCACAAGGACTAGAAGATGGAACCAATAAAGCATGCTCAATTAGTTTAACCACCTCATCAGCAACTATGACCTCACTTTCCCCCAAATGGTAAATTTCCGCATACAAATTGGCAGTTGATCCCCAACGTTACCTTATAATCTATATCTTTGCCCAACCAAGGGCATAACTGTCTTGTGAAAAGATCCCAAAATATTGTCCAAATAATCTATAAACATGGTCCTTTTGTTAATCTGGAAACCCCAATCAACTTGCCCCGATTAGATATGGCAAGATCGCCTTTGTTTTGGATCATCAAATAATCCTATATCATTTATCTGACCAAAATCATGAAATGAAGAAAGTTCTGTAGTAAGAACTAGTGAGAAATGGTCATTATTTGATTCTTTTCTATCCCTGTTGGCCTATATAACAGGTTGACAACCAGTACCTGAATTTTGCCATGGCAGAGAATTAGAATCCCAGGTGCAACATGGGTTTTCAGTATTTCCTTTCTGTCATGGTGCATGGAGTTCACCATAAAGATATTTAGGAATCTCCAAAGTAAGGCCAGTTTTTAATGCACTGATCTGTAGAATTAAAAACCATTGACCTTCGCGCCCCCACTGCAATCCCTCAACCTTATTTAATTTTGAACTGGCGGTGACCTTAAATGCTTACCAGTCTGATGATACTTTACTGTGATGATCTCATATGCATATACCAGACTAATATAATAATTTTTCTTATCAAGGATGGGTCACCTTTCTAGTTATAAAACAGCAGCAAAGTTTGCCCTAAAATTTTGAGAGTATTATCTTAAAGTTATACTGAACTTCATACTGTCACATGAAGTCAGTGCTAATCAATAACTATAACTCTGATTAAGCAAAACTATTGCCAGTGCGATGAAAAGGAGGGATCCAAACTGTAGAGGCAAGGCGCTATATGTTCTCCAAGTATTAGTGGTATGCAGGCCCACCATTCTATAAACCAAATTATGATCCATATCAGGAGCAAGCCTTAACTTTTTCACCAATTTTATAAAACAATATTAGTTGGATCTCCAATGGCAATGATGGCTCGAACCTTTTCTTAAATTATCCAAATAATGGCATGAGTGTATTCAGAAAAAAATGAAATATTATTTACTTAGAATTTTGCGGCATCATTAGCCAAATCAAATAAATTGAGAAAGCTGTCCAGTTGCATTGGGAAATCTCTCCTTAATGGTGCCCATTATATCGATATGTTAGCATTGTCAAAGGTACTGCTATTGGGTTCCATGTATGTTTTCATAGAGTGAGGCTTCTCATATATGGTCGCGCCACTTTTATAATCATTTCAAGCCTATGCACTTTTCTTGAAAACGGGTAACCACAAGAGTCCACAATTAAACTAAGTTCTTAATACAATCACTTTACTAAGTCAGGGGAAACTTGAGCATAGGCAGAAATAGACTTTTCCATGTCAATTCCTCTTGATCTTTTCCCGCCTAAAACAACTGATTGTTGGCAGGTATAACAATATTGATTTTGTCCATTATAGTTTGGAAGTTTTTCAAAACATGGTTAAACTTTCCACATTTGTAACAAGTGACCTGATAGCTTACACTAACTTTTTAGCTTCTCAAATAATCTAGTCCTAGCTCTGGGGTTGGCTGCCGCTCAGTTATTATCAGATTTCCTCTTATAACTCATATTGCCAGTATTGGTGCTTTGGTATTGATTAGTGGGCATTAAAGGTGGTTCCGCTTAGCCATAAAAGATTCCATTATCTAATCATTTTTTGTATCCAATTCAAAGCGGAGACCATGGATCAATTCAGATCCTTATGGCCCTACAACACCGACTTTATTGCAATACAAGCATTAAATTGGTCAACGCTCCTGCCTCAGTGAGTATCTGGGCTTCTTGATCATAACATTCAGCAAAGTTCTTGATAGACTCATCCTTTTTGAACTAAAATCCCATGAAATTTTACTTTCAGTTGGTGACGTGTTCAGGACTGCAAAAACCATTTCCCAAAAATGGCATCTTTTGCCTCCACGTAAATCCATCTCTTGGAAGATAATCGAGGTAGGACAAGATTCTGACTTGCCATATCAAGACAGTTTATCATGGCCCCAGCCTTTTTGATGGTTCCTACAACCAATAATGGTCATTTAAAAAAGCCTAAAGAAGGCAGAAACATTGTTTTTATGAAACTCTTGAAGTTTTAGAGTTAGATAAGATTATAAAGTTATGAAGGGATTAGTACAATATCTCATCATCTGCTAAAAACTCAAACTGACGGAACAGGGCGCCAAATTGGATAAGAAGTCAAAGTTTCAGGCACCTTCCACAAGTTCCTATAGCTGGACTCATTAGGGATGTCCTCCCCATTTAAGGAAGTCTCTTTAAAAAGGTCAGATTCACCTTTGGGGGGTTTTAGGACAACAGCCAGTAAAACTTTCCTACTTGGTTAGATAATCAGTGAAGGTCTTCTCCCAATTCTTCTGGTTAACTTACATACCTTCAACTTCCTTAATTCCGCCACAGCTCCTCTGACTCTTTGGTAACTTAAAGAAGTTTGTTGACATTGTTGTCTGAGTATTTCACTATCATTATGACTTGATCTTACATCTTAATCAGATACAAACTACAATCATCATAGTACCCTTTATGGCATTGATTCTTTCCATTGGGATTTCTTTTTGCTTAAGAAATATGGTGTCCAAGTATGTAATTTTGAGGCTTGATACCTCAGTTAAACTCCAATTAAACCTAATTCAATGTCTTCATATCACTAACTAGCAGGTGCTCTTACACAATCTCTTCCTTAGTGGAAGTCCGGGCAAGCGTCCCCTCTGTCTGGACTGAGTGGTGTTTCCATTTTCAACAAAAAAGGGGCCAAAAAGGGCAGCTGTCCCTATTGTTTTACAGAGCAATCTGACCCATGTGATAAACGAGCAATGGGTAACAGAACTACCCTTGTAGATCCCACCACCTGTCCCCAAAATTACATCCACCAAATTAGTTTAGTGAATTAAGGAAATTTGTGCTAAAATAATTGAAAGCTACCACCCTCATGGGCAAAAAAGATCATATGAAGCCGATGGCACTGAGCCCTCAAAATAAAGTTCTGGAAGCCTTAAACTCATGGCAACAAAGGCCAATGGGCTCACACATTCAGTAAATGGTGTATTAAGGGTAAAATTATCAGCAAAATTCGCCAATGGTACCAGGACATTGGGAAATGTTGTTGTCAGTCCAAAACCTTCTTTGAAAATTGGGAATAAAGCCTAACGGGCATGTACCCCCATTATCAAATGTTACTGCTAGCCCAAAACCCTCCTCTCTAAATTTGTAATCATTTAATGCATCTCGCTTGGCTGAACGGACCAAAAGCAACTATGTGCAGGTGGGTTGAGTATTCTGAACCCATTTTTAACTGCTTTAGACCGCCCCTCCTTGGGGTTGCCTTGGGAGGTTCCTGTCACCCATTGGGTGAGATGCCATTTCATTAATCATTAAAAATGCGGTAAAGCCATACATTGGGCGTCTGAGGTCAAACTGACAGTGACTTGGCCTGCCAATGACTATTTCAAAGTCAGTTCAAAGTAGAATTTGTTTCCAACCCTTTTCACTTGAATTTTACTGTGTTAGATCAAATCTTTAGGGCCTCAATCCTGAGTCTTTCTAAGCTATTTCCCAAATCAATTGTCTATTTAAGCCATAACACACTAAAAAATTGACAGCTGAATTTATAATTTTAAATCCAATAAAATCCTTTTCTTGAAAACCTTATTTTTATTATGACGAAATTCAAAAAACTATACCAATTCCAATTATACCAGTTCCCAACCCTATGGGCCCAAGGGCCATGATAGCCTGGTTTGTAGCCAGGTTATTATTCACATTAATGACCCATTGTCGCTCATTGATGAAGTCTTTTCTTAATCAACTAAACATAATTCACGCAGAAGTGCCTCTGGCATTTAGGGCTTGTCTCTTAGATGCTTTGGCATCCAGAATGGCAGGTCAGTCTAAACTTACTTTGCCAATATCATGACACTTAGCTTCCTTTTGTTGCTTAAGATATAATGGATTGATTCATAGATCTTTACAACGGTCTCTATTCCAACATAAATAAAGTCCACTCTTTTGGGGTTTTGCCCTCATCATCTCAACTTGGCAGTTTTCTCACTTGACAGTTTGCTGCTCATACCCTTAACTCCTCACTTACAGACAACGTCATCCCAGAAAACCTCTGTAGTGAGCACCACTTATTGAAAGGTGACAACTGCACAGGTTTGCGAGGGTTTATTTCTTAGTTAACAACTCTTCTTAATTGATGACATGAAGCTCAGTTCTGAGCCTTTAATAGTTTAGGAAAACTTGACCTTGTTTACCTAAAATATAAGCAATTTTGGCCTACAATAAACTAAAAAAAATACTAGTAAAATCTAGTAAAGCCAAAAACAAGGTAAATATAAGGGATATAACTTAATATATATAGTTCACTCATGGTAATTTATGCCCAACTACTGTAATCATTGGCATCAGTTGCCAGAGAAAAAACTTTACTAATAGTTATTGACAGGCAGCATTTGAGATGCTATTGGTTGGAACTTCCATTGACTCAATTCCCACTGTGGCGGAGATTGCACCCTCAAGTTTTTAATTAAAAAATCAAGGATTATCACTTATAACTCATGGAAATCTAATCATCAATTAGCCATAATTGCTAATTTAGAGCTTTCTTCTAAGAAACCTAAAGATCATCAACAGAGCTTTCAAATGATCAAATGACTAGTTGAGCTTCTTCCTTGGAAACTTAAATGACATTGAAACTAATGAACCATATTGGGATCATACCCAATAAATAAAAAAACTAGTATCAGGGCATCTTGGAAAAAGCATATCCTGGTTAAAATCTCAATAACAGACAAACTCCTGTAGTAGATGTCAGCAGAACAGGGAGTTACTAATAATTAGGTACACCAGAATTCACAACAAAAGTAGTATGGGATGATTCTATAAATAAGGACCCAAACTTCAAGCTTAATTTTAGGATTGATATACATCTAAGGTGAAGGTATGATTGTCAACTTCCTTAGGATGTATGAGAACATCATGGTTGGCGCCAGCTAATGACAAAATGTCCTCCATATCTAAGGGTGTATGAGCCAAGAAGCCCATGAAGTCTTAAGCGTGTAGTTGAAATTAATAGATCATAGGCTATGGTCAAAGTAGTCTTAATATCAGAATTTAGAAAGCGCTCAATATTCGTAGAATATGAAACAATATATCATCTTTATGAAGGTAAAAGAAATGGTCACCAACTAGACATTTATGATATAATATGAAAACAAAGCAGCTCTGGACCACACAAAGTGTAAAAATGTTGTCAAAAATGTTGACTTAATTTAAAAATATAACTTATCTCTATTTTCATGATTTAGACATAACTAGAATTAATTTATTGGAGCTGACAACTTGTGATGCCATTTATTTCTATTATTAAGCCCCAGATATTCCAAAGTTTTCACGCCCTGTTCCTCACTCTAAACAATCCTTTTCCTATAAAATGCACCATTATATATCATACCCATGTAATCATTATACCCATTGTACTCCCTGTCTTTTATGCTCCTAAAACAAAAACACTATTATGTGGCCATGCATTTCTATATTATTAACATATTTATTCCAGTAAAAAAGAAAATTTTCCGAATATATTTAGCATTTTTTAACTGTTCTTATAGTAGAGTTTTACTACACCAAAAATTGTAGGAGATCGAGCTTTGTGTAACACTTCTATAAAATAACAGTGCAATAGGCCTCGTCAGGGGACAATGATTGAGCAAGCAAGAAAGACTGAAGAAGTTCCAATTCTAGAACCTAAATCTGTACATTATATTTCCTTTTTCACACTACATCATGGTGTACACTACAGAACGCTGCCACATTCAACCCATTAGATATCAAGGATCAATCTAAACCAATATGGAACCCAACCCACATAAATAAAATAATGGAAGAGAACAGTTGATATTGTTCTGTTTTAATACACCTAGTCTTTTTCATCTAGCACAATCTGATGTAGGATGGAACTATACATCTCAGTTAAAGGATTTGATTCATACTCCTTCACTAGTAAAAAGATCTTGCAGATTGGACGAATGCTACTATGTGGTTAAAACTCTTTAGTCCAAAAGCCATAATACTAAAGTACTCTTTATTATACTGCTGACATTAATAAGATTAGTTGATTCAGAATTATGAGACTTATTGTGATATGAATCTTATCCAGATACTATTTATAAACAGCAACACTGATAACTTAGAAACTATGTTTCTAATATCTTTAACTATCTAGGTACAACTCCCAGATGACTATTGTCTGACGCCATGCATTAACAATGGAAGTATTAACCAAAATTAGCAGAATTTAGATGCTCTGCGATCCCTACATAGCCAACTGAAGAACATTTTACAGGTTGTACAACAAGCGGTTAGCTTTAACGTTGAACTCAACCAGCTACTTTCCTAATGACTTGACTAAATTATCATCCAGCTGAACTGCAACGTAATTGAAATCAGTCAGTAAGCCATGAACAGAGATCCATTACCACTTTGTGGGTCCAAGGAGTGAACCAGTTCCAATAAGAGCCCCAAGATGCTATCACTGCTGCGTGAGTTGAGGTGCACAAGCTGAATCCATAAAAGAACTCAGCCAGTACACCCAGCAGAAGATTGAAATTGTGACACAACACATTGGCAGTAAAGCCAAAGATACTAATTACCTACATGAAGAACTAAAACTTCTTCAGCATCAAAAAGTCTCCAGGCATCAAGATATTAAGCATTAATGATAACTTTATTACCCTAACCAATAATTTTGGAAAGGTGATGGACGCCAACAATTAATTTCTACATTATTATAGAACTAAAGGATATTAACAAAGACTAGAAGACCAAAAATGCAGAGCTTAAAACTCAATACATCAATTGAGGGCTGTACTCTCTCTGTTTTTCAGACAAATTATAATTCAGATATTGTACTAAGAGTGATTTGAGTTTCAATATGAATAACATCGGCCAAAAACCCTGGTCAATTCTCAAATGGAGCCCCACGAGTTGGATAATTTTATTGTACAAATCTTCAGCTGAATCGCCCTATGGCTAGTAGTAGGGTTACGCCTTACATGCGGCAAATTAGGGGAATTGTTACATGGTTCCTCTCTGTCCCCTCACTAACTTAATCCAAACATCTACCCCATGACCACCCCCTTCTATAGCCTTGGAGGGGTTTTGTAACGGTCAGGTTGAACCAATCGTTACATTTTGACTTAAGGTTTGGATTTCCAAATCTTGAGTTGAAACGCTATTTTGGGTTTTTAAGGTTCATGAAGCCTAGCGCTGGGCTGTGCCTCTCCTGTACTATTCTTTATGCTCTTAGGGGCGTAAAGAGTAGTGCAAAGGGCTCCTCAGAGGCGACCTTAAAAGTTCAGGCCCATGCAATTCTGAACTCAGTTCAGAATTCTTTGTCATTTCCCGCCTTTGTGCGGGTCTCTCTGGCCTTGGGGCCACTCTTGCCTTGTCTTACCTGGTATCCCATGGTGAATCTAGTTTGTATCCCTAAAAAAATGTTGGGATTTGGCGGAGAACTGATCCACCAAATATTCTGGTTTTAACTAGTGTCATTTGAAGTGCCTTATGTTATTGGGAGAAAATTTGTTAGCGTTTTTATTTTTGTTAATAAATAAAACAAGGCTAATTTTGGGGGCCAAATTACTCTCTTACCTTTGTTGTATTTTTGCGTTTTTGAATTTCCCTAATCTGGGGTTAATTAGTGAATACATGGAGCCAAAAATTTTACCTTGAGGGAACCTCATATCAGGTAATCTTTTGGCGCCAATTTTGGATCCACCAATCCTAAGGCAAAATGGCGGTTAATAACTGGGACGTTTTTGATTTGTTGCAGTATTCTGAACTCTTTGTGCTTTTAGCACGCCACCAGATCCCCATTTTGGCCTGACCTCAGTGGTTGCTTCAGGTCCTGGTTGTTGAGTGACCAGCACTGGGAGGAGCTGGTAACTGATGGCCAACCCTGGATCTGAAGCGATTGTCAGTCCAAAATCCCAGTGGGGCTTCCCCCTCACCAGGGATCTGGTTGGTACCAAGGGACCTGGCCCAGAAGGGCCTCTCACCCCACGGTCAGCCCACCCTGTGTGGGATAACTGTATAGCTCACAGTTGGGTGTGTTTTTCCTCGCCAGGTAGACTGGCTTTTGCAGTCTGGTTCCATCTCTGTGTTTACTGCGTAAGCCCTCATGGTGGTTACCTCCAGCTATGGGCAACCCTCTTGTTGGGGGCTACTTCTTAGCGGGGGGTGATGTAACAGTTGGGTTGAACTGATCATTGCGTTTTGACTTGAGATTCAGAAAAAAAATTTGAGTCAAAATGCTATTTTGAGGTTCATGCGGGCTCAGCGTTGTGCTGTACTCCTCCTGAGATATTCTTTTTGCTTTTAGGGGCATAACAAATAGTGCAGAAGGGTTCCCCAGAAGGGTGACCTTAAAAGGTCAGGCCCACATGAATTTGAACTCAGTTCAGATATCTTTGTCATTTTCCACCCTCACATGGGTCTCTCTGGTGGCCTTAGGGCCACTCTTGTCTTGTCTTACCTGGTATCCCGCAGCAAACCTAGTTTGTATCCTTAACAAAAAGTTGGATTTTGGCGGCGAACTGACCCACCAAATACTCTAGTTTTTTCTTGTGTCATTCACGGTGCCCTATGTTATTGGTAATGAATCTGTCAGCATATTTATTTTGTTAAATAAAACAAGGCTAATTTTGGGGCTGAATCCTCGCTTACCTGTGTCATTTTTCGCGTTTTTGATTTCCCTAAATCCAAAGTTAAATTTCTGAGTACATTGAGCTGAAACTCTTACTTTGAGGGAACCTCATATCGGGCAACTTTTTGGCACTGAATTTGGATCTGCCGATCCTATGGCAAAATGTTGGTCAAAAACTGGGAAGTTTCTAATTGATACAGAATTCATCAGATGCAAAGATTTTTTTGTCCAATGATTGGTTGATATATATTAAATCCTTGCCTCATGGATTTATCCTACCTACTATCAACCCTCCATCAGGAATTTTGTTGAAGTGAGAAAGTCTTAAGAGCCACGATAGACTGAAACCTATAATTTCCTAATACTGCTATTACTAGCCTAATCCAAAAATTGTGCCCCAACCCACTTCAAGATTCAATAGCTTAGTACTAAGCATCAATATTAAGAGGGTTTGCTTCTTAACAAACTCGTTACCACAAAGATCTTATATTAACCAATTTTATATTATTGTCAAAGCTTCAATTATTTTTAATATAAGTGGTCAAATCACCCTCTAAAATAATTATAAAGAAGTAGATAGTGAAACATATCCTGCAAATTGCGTTGAATTTCAGGGTGCAAAGCACCAGCAAGCATCAAAATACCCTGAATTCCAACAAGTGATGCTTACTACAGGTGGTGTACACCACAAACCAATTATGAAACTTGGAGGATGCTGGGGTGAGTAACCCTCACAACCTCCCCGCGGCTTCTGAACCACAGCTAGATGCTTTATCCCAGCAGCTAGCCAGCGCACTGTCTTGGCTTAAAACACTTGGACAGCACGTTTGCCAAGCCTCTCATGAGGCTGTCCCAATTATATCCAAACCCCCTTTCAGAGACAAATTTACCCCAAAAGATGGTAGCATCGTTTCTTTCCTCTTTGTATATGAGGCTGTTATGGATGGGAAAACGGATCCCCCAAAAACTAAATCATATCCTCCCCTGCCTCAGCTGCACCACTCAAGAGGTGAGTGTACCTTATATGGCCACCCTTAAAACTTGAGGCTGAGGTAGAAAATGCGCTCATTGAAGAATTTGGATCCACACAGAGCTTGCATAGGAAGTAACAGCGCTTATATACATACGCTACTTGAGGGTGAATAAGTTGCCGCCTTCAATGACCAGTTTTACAGTGTGGCTCAGCCTCTCCTGCTTTCTAATATGATACCTTTGGATGATGCGATTGCTGCCATTCTGGATAGATTAGCATCTTACATTCCTTATCCCAATATTTGTCTCAGTGAAGCGTTCCATAGGAATTTTCAGGATATAAAAGAGGCATTAATATTAAGCTTTTATTTAA
>JAKSZP010015096.1:0-46505 GCA_022478985.1 Massospora cicadina
TCAGGTTTTCCAATGATGTCATAAACTAATCTTTTCCAGAGGTGTAGATGATCAGTACAGGCAAGCAGGACAAACTATCGGCGTTTTGATGTATTTTCACAGCGCAATGAACAATGGAGAAGTAATAGCTTTGGAGTTTGAGTGCCCAGAAGGCAAGTAATCCATCAGGGTCCTTCATACATAGTAGCCACTTCAGGGAGGCATGATCTTTACCCACATTTATATAATTTTCACATAGGAAAGGATGGAAATGCCTGATGGCAAGTAGGAAAGCTAAGCATCCGCTCAGCTATGCTATAGTTTCTTTCCGTCTGATATAGGGTGTTGCTAAAGTACGTTATGGGATGATCCACTTGGTTTGCATCAAGTTGCACGAGGATAACCCAACAGCCACATCACAAGCATCAGTGAACAGAATGAATGGCTTGTCAAACATGGGATGGTCTAGTATAGGGTCTCTTGCAAGTGCATTCCTTAAAACATTGAAAGCTTGCTGCTGGGTTTCCTCCTATTAGAACGGGACCTCCTTATGAAGAAGGTAGGTCAGGGATTAAGAAAGATTAGCAAAGTGGGGATGAATTGTAAATAATAGCTCATCCCAAGGGACACTTGTATTTCACACAAACTGGAGGTCAAGTCATCCTTTCTATAATGACCACTTTGTCTGGTATTGGTGAGATCCCCTCCTGGGTAACCTTATGCCCGAGAAACTCCATATTCATTTTAAAAAAACTGAAATTAGGCTGGCTTTAACTTCAGTGAAACAGAGTAAAGGCGCTCAAATACTTCTCTTAAGTGGGCAAGATGTTGGTCAAAGGTGTGGAACATGCTACTTCATCAAAGTGAAGTATTACAAAGGACATTTTCAAATCCCCTAGCAGGCCATCCATCGCCCTCTGAAATGTGGCTAGGACGTTGCATAGCTTTTGGAACATGTTAACTTTTGGCGGTAGGGGGTGAATTCCATTAGTGGGCTGCACAAATTCAGTACCACCGAGCAATGGGCGGACAATACAAAGATTTCCAACCTTTGATATTAAATACTAATAATACAGTACTATATGAGGAGCTATAGCCCTGACAATACCAATTTTATATAAATATATAAACTAACGGCCTACTTTTACTAATTCTTTCCTACTCTTTCTTTCTTACTTAAAAAACTCCCTCTTCTTGTTTTCCCTTCAACTCTTAATCCTCAGAATTCCTAGTCAGTTTCAACCCATCAGCTTAGTAATTCTCTATTTTATACCATATTAGGGACTTAGTATTATCATCAAGCCTTGGCAGAATTCCCTCAATTTGCTGAACTATGAATACTTTGGTTGATTTTCCTCACATTGACATAATCTTCTGCTTGATCTCAAGGATTACTTGACTCATAAAATACAGTCCACCAAATAAATAACTTTATCATCTAGTCATATCAATTTTAAACATTACCCCCCTTGGCTGGACAATAAGCTCCTATTGCTTGTATGCTCAAAGGAACTTTGCGTGAACTCAAATGAAAATAATAACCCATGGGTTCCTTAATGGTGTAGACATTGATACCAGTCTTCTTGATAAATTCAAATGGTCCAATACAGATGTTATAGAGCTTGTTCTTACTTCCAAATCCATGTTGGCCTTGGAACAAGACATGATCTCATACAACGAACTGTAATACCACCAAATCTCCTTTGGTTGGCTTTCTGATCATACATCTTCTTAGCTAAGCTGGTAGAATAAGCTTCCATCTGTAGTTTTCTCAGCGTGTCCATTAAGTGGGTCAGATAATGCTGCGATTCTACTCCGCCAGTATCCTCCACACAGGAATAAATCAAAACAGGCAAAGCTGGATTTCTACCATAGAGCAATTGGAAGGGACTCTTCCCTATTGACAAGTGGTAACTGATATTATATGCAAGGATGGCGGTGGATAGGAGGGTACTTCACTCAGAAAGGCAATACATTAAAAAGCTTGCAGATAATGTTTACCAATGTACCTTTGACCTGTTCCAATATTTTATTAGATTCAGGGTAATAGGGTGTAGTTAAGACCCCACGGATTGCCATTGGTTTGTTCAACTTAGGTAGGATATGTGGCATGAAATTGGTTCCATTGTATGTGAGGATAAATTGCGGACAGCCATGTTACTGTTGACACATTCCATGATAAACTTGGGTGCGGTGACAGCTCCTAAATCAATAATTGCTCTTGATTTCACCCATCTTGTCAAATGATCGATTGCTACTATTATATATTTAGAGCGGTTTGTCCCAGTCAGCAGAGGCCCCACACATCAAGAGAAACAGTATGCCATGCAAAACGAGGTTTAACCACCTGGAAGATGGTTTTCTTATGGAAAAGTTTCTCCACTTGGCACTGGTGACAACATTCAACCGTCTCAAGCACATCATAGTGCATGCTCTCCCAATAGTAACAGGTTTGAAAGAACTCCATCTTTTTGCAACCCTCCATGACCTAATGCCTTATGAGCATCCATAGTAATTAATAGTCTAGCGGAAGGTTTTGGGAACTTCAGCATCGATTCTCCAGTTTGCTTATATAGTTTACCATCATACATATAGCTATCCTATCAAAACCCATACAGCACTTTGATCACCTGTGGTGACTAATTGTGAAGTTTACCCACAATCATATTTTCATAATTTATGTCCTCCAAATCTGCCATAATGGTGAATGTTGGTAATTGTGAGAGACAATCTGCATTCTAGTGTTTCGCCCCTGGCCAACGTACAATCTCAGTCATATACTTGGAGCTTCAGGCCCCATTGTGCAAGCTGGCCTTTAGGTACCCACAGATTTTGTAGCACCACTGAGAATGCATGATCCATGACCACTTTGAATCTAACCACGTGGAGGTAGACCTGAAACTGTTTATATGAACATAATGCCACTAAGCGCTCCCACTTGAACATAGTGTAATTCCATTCAGGGCATGTTAAGCTTTTCTACAATATGTGAGAGGATGCTCCATGCCATCATCATCTTTTTGGGATAATACCGTCCCTCCAGCAGAAAGAGATGTGTCCGTTTGCACAATAGGATCCTTCTTGAAATTAGGATATTGCAAAACAGGCGCATTTGTTAATGCTTTCAATAAGACATCAAAAGCGTTTTGACATTAGTCAGTCCAAACAAAGGTAGC
This sequence comes from Massospora cicadina, assembly GCA_022478985.1. NCBI lineage: Eukaryota > Fungi > Entomophthoromycota > Entomophthoromycetes > Entomophthorales > Entomophthoraceae > Massospora > Massospora cicadina. The sequence goes on from JAKSZP010015096.1 coordinate 3,156, forward strand.
ATTTTTTTTAATAAATCAAATAGTGGACTCCAATACAGCTGAAGTTGAGAATGAACTGCTGTAAGTAACTGACCATCCCCAAAAACACCTGGATATCCCGCTTATTACCTGACTGAGTCGTCTTGCATATAGCTTCCACATTTGCTAGATGAGGACTAAGCTCTTTTGAGCCTACCACAAACCCAAGTTATTCCAGTTGTTCCTTATAAAAAGTGGCACTTTCAGGGCTTAATTTTGATGTTAGTTTCAGCGAGTCAGAGGAACACTTGTTCCAGGTGGCCAAGATGTTCCATGAATGCCCATGAGAACACATTGATATCATCAGGGTAGACTAGAACGCAAGACAGCTTCAGGTCGCCCAAATAGTGTCCATAGCCCGCTGGAACGTAGCTGGGGCGTTGCACAAACCCTGTGGCATGTGTAGGCTGAAATAACCACTTTGAGGTGATTATTATGCACTTCACTTGTTCTACCACTAGCAACTTAGTTTTCCATTACCCCAATATCAAGTCTATAACGGAGCAATATTTGGCATCGCCCAGCCAATCTAAAGCATCATTAATTCATAGAAGCGGGTACAAGTCTTTTTTGTGATGCTGCTAAGCTTCTGTAGTCAATCAACACTTGATTGGAGTCATCTTTCTTCTTGTTGATTAACACTGGGGACGCTCAGAGACTCTTTGACGAAACTAACATTACCTGTTCAACCAATTTATCTATTTCCTCAGATACAACTTCTTTCGCTGATTTTGAGCGATGGTAGGACAAGACTGAATAGGATGGTGATCTCCCATGTCCAACTGATGCACAATCCCACGTGCACATCCCAAGTCATGGTCATCAAATGAAAAATGCTTTGTACTTCTCAAAAAGATCCATCACCCTGTCCTTCTGGTCCTCTAACAGACCAGTTAGAACCTCACGCGGAACCACAGTCATTATGCTGGATGAGGTTTTCTAAAGATAGACTAAGGTCTTCCCAAGAACCAAAGTTGTGTATCAGGTGGACCTCATCAATAGGGATCAGATGCAGATAAGCCATCACTTGGTGCCTTTAAACCTTCATAAAATCCTTCTACAGGTTTGCTATCAACACATTCACTCCCCCTGCCCTGGTAACATGAGACCAGGAGCCGCATGGGGGTTCTAGCCAAGATTGCTAGTATGGAACCATAATTTCCATGTATAGTCCAACAGAGATGTCTATATCGAGCTCCATCCCTAATATGATCTGATGCCCAGAAGGTATGGTTAAAGCACTTGCAGCCCATAGCGAAATACCATTGTACTAATAAATATGGTTAGGAAGAGCTCAGGTCCTCAGCTTCATCTGCCAATAATTACAGGAATCACCCCATCACTATATGTAAGATTAATTTGACTGGAGCGGATTGGGTCTTCTTGACTCCATTGGAGGTAAAATAGATGGGGATCCGTTGTCCCAGAATTAACTGTTCCCTTTACAATATCAATTATTTCCATGAATTGTGCATGAACATGGCCTTAATCAACATGTCATAGTGATTGTTAGGCAGAACCATTACTGGAGAGGATTTACCAACTGAACTGAACCTCAGAGGCAACGCGCTGTAAAAGCCTTTTAACAAGTGTGCTCTGTACCCCCGCGGTCCCATACACTACTTATTGTTCCACATAAGGCCTTTTTAAAAGCCTTTCAACGAGCTTAATGAGTATTATATTGACAGGAACACCATAATCTATAATCTCTCAGATCTTTATATTTTGAACGAAAATATTACAGTATGTACACTTTCAATAAGAAGAACCATTAGTGTTTATTACATGAACATCCAAGGGTTTTTTGTTGTCCAGAAAAGAGATAATACCGGTGCCCACATGTTGATACTCCAAGAAATTTTTTATCCTGAGATTGCCACGTTCACCCCCTCTAGGGTTGCAACTTCTGTTGAGAGTCTGACTTTTGCTGTACCATTTATACTTAAGGATTTTCCAGGCGTACAGTTTTTGCACATCTTGGTGGAACTCTGAGTCTGCGTTATTTGGGTCTATAACTTGGTTTGTGGCCAAGATATCATAGGGAGTTGCTATTATAATAAATCGTCGGGGTGAAGAACTGGGACTGACAAAGCAACTTGTGAGAATCATTAGGGACAAATAAGTTTGAATTAGCGGAAGTAGATCACCCCATCTCTACTACGCTCAACCTTTTCCCTGTTCAATCAGGGCAGCCAGTGCTTCATGAGCATTCAGCCTGCACGGACAGCTAGCTGCATAATGGCCTCTTTGGCTGCACGAGAAACAAGCATTTGTAAATGGCCCTCATCTCTGTATCACACCCAAAGGTCTGGGTCAAAAATTAAATGATGGGTTGTCATTTAGCCAAGGATGAGCTTTTGATAATAATGGGGAAAGAAAGGAACCGCCAATGCGTTAGGGGGATGAGTTATACCCATAGAATTATAAACAAGTCGTTGTTGTCCATTTTCTTACAGGGATTTGAAAGCAGGTGCTAGGGCTTTACGTTCCACATTGGAAGCAATAAAAGTGACAGATAGACGGCACAAATGACTGATGATTTTCTGATATCTCCGCGTCATCTTGAAGAAGGTAGGTCATAGCATTATACAGCTCTTGATATGGCTCAACAGCTGCCATCATTGCTATTCCCACCTCCTCATTCGTTAAGATATATGCTCCCACCAACACATGAGCCTCTGCCATGAAATTCTCCATAATTTCCACCAAAGACTCATTCTTTTTTAAAATTTTGTCAAAAACTCTGCCTTGCGCTGAGCCATTTTTGCCACACTTTGAACATGCAGATCACGGTCTCCTTCATCTCTTATTGTGTTAAGGTACTACTCTTATGGTAACATGTGGCCTGGTCAGCGCTTGAGACGTCCAAAAATGGATAACAACAGTTTAGCTTTCCAATAATCAGAAGCCCCTTCCACTGCAATTTTAAACCACTTAAAAATCAAAATATAGTTTCATTGCAATTAAATAGGGTAAGCTTATCAATGCAGACCCCTCCCTTTCCAGAAACGCTATTTCATTTACGCTCTGCACAGTATAGATGCTCTGTAGTATCACTCAAGAGGTTGGCAATTTGGTTGGTTTGATCACCCACAAGGTGCAGTTGGTGGTAAGCCTTGACGAGCTGATCTGTTATACTTTTATTTTCTCAGAAAAGAATTTTTTAAGCCTGTAGTAGTGTATCCAATGCAAGCTTCAGTTCCACATATTGAGATAATTCTATAAACTGGGGTAGTACCCAGTTGAGGTGATCCATTTGTGGCATGGCTTTGGCAGATATAAAACTTATAAAAGTTTATCAATGGTCCTTTTTAATGAGCGCCACTGTTAATTTTTGGTGGTAGGGGGTGAATTCCGTTAGTGGGTTGCACAAGATAAGTCCCACTAAGCAATGGGCGGACAATATGATGATCACCGACCTTTGTTATTAAATAATGACAATAAAGTACTATATGAGGAGCTATAGCCCTGTCAATAACAATTTTATATAAACATATATAAACTAACGGCCTACTTTTACTAATTCTTTCCTACTCTTTCTTTCTTACTTCAAAAACTCCCTCTTCTTGTTTGACCCTCAACTTTTAAGCCTTGATATCCCTAGTCAGTTTTTAACCCATCAGCTTAGTAATTCTCTGTTTGCTACCATATTAGGGATTTAGTTCTATCATCAAGCCTTGGCAGAATTCCCTCAATTCGCTGAACTATGAATACTTTGGTTGATTTTCCTCACATTGACATAATCTTCCACTTAATCTCAAGGCTCACTTGACTCATAAAGTACGACTCACTATATATATGAATTATTGTCCAGTAATATCATTTTCTTGACAGGGCATTATTGAAGGCTTAAATAAACCCTCAATGGCTATGAGGGAGCATTTCTCCCAATCCTCCAGTGCGAGCTCTATCTACCAATAGCCACTGGCAAGATCCATGGTAGAGAAGAATTGAGAACATTCCAAGAGCACAATAAATCATTGATTCAGGGCACCGGGTAACTGTCTTTTTGCATGAGGGCATTTAAATAGTGGTACTCCATTAATACTTGGTGGCCACCATCCTTCTTCTATATAAGCAGCAAGGGCGAGACTTAGGAACTTTGTGAGGACTTAAGCAGCCTAGAATCATAGAGTTGCTTTAATTCCTTGGTTACCTGAGCTTCTTCAAATTTAGACTTTCTGCAAGGCCAAGCACAGATGGGGGAATAGTCGCTTATCAATACTCTATGCTGAAACCTTTTATCATTCCAACATAATTAGAGCATTTGGAAGATATATCAGCATACTTCTCAATCAGCGCATCCACTTGTTACTGTTGCTTGGAGGTGAGAAGCCGCCTATTTTCACTTTAATAAGCCTGATAGTAGGTTCCTCATCTATCCCTAGTTCATGCTAATTCCCACACCCCAAATGAATTCAACTTGATATGCTGGCAGAGTTTGAACTAAAAACTACAGGTTGCTGTCAAGTTACTAGCATAGGTCAATTCATAAAATTTGTCATAAATACAATTAATGAGCCCTGATTGGCAGGATTCAGCAATCCCAGACAATTACTAGGCTTACATATGGCCAAATAGGCTCGCCATTAATTTCTAACAAACGATCCAGTGGAACGTAAATTATTTTTCTAGTGTTCACCAGTATCTGCGACTTTGGGTATATAACAACCTGTTTATTAGAGTATACAGACATCTCTTCCTGGGTGATAATCTTGGAGGAGGCAGCTTAGATTTTGGACCAATGATTTAATTTTATATTCGCTCAGTGAACTTTGGGTGTGCCAATAAACAACCCTACGTTTCTTTCTTCTTAGGAACGTCTTTACCTACCAAGGGAAAGTGATATCCTGTGATAGAGAAGTATAAATCCTTAGACTAATTTTTTATAAAATTTAACAAGGAATTGGGTGCCAATGGAAAGTTTTTTAGTTGTTATCTTTTAATACAATCACTAGGGCCCTCATCACCATAATTCCAAACCAAAGCGGCAGAGAATAATAGGCACTCAGGAAACAAGTCCACTGGGGCCTCAACATTCTATAACCCAGGGTGTGGTTTTAATTTGGAACAACTTTTATTTTCTTCACCAGATGAGAGAAGATTACAAAAATCAGCAACCAGTATCAACTATAGCTAGGATTCTCACGTTATGGACAACTACTTCAACAAAAGTAACCTCAGTGCCAAAATAGGGGATTAAATATATATAATTTTCTGGCAAAAGTGGTCCAGAAGGAGCAGTATAAGGAGAATTTAGTTTATTAGAATTTATTGAGTCGGCAACATCCACCTAGTAAGGGAGGGGATAGGGTACAAAACTTAACAGGGGGAATAAAGGCGGCTGGTACCTGAGGTTCAGGGTCATAAGAGAAGAATGCCTCGCTCCCTAAGCTGACTCCACTTTCCTGCGTCCTTATATTTTTTATTAACAAGTGGCTTTTTGGTGGCCAAAGTACCCACAATAGGTTCAAGGGTCATGGGAAGTTTAGGTTTCTGGGGCTGTACTAAGGCATAAATGGGGCCTAACTCCCCATATTTATGATTGGCGCATTTTGCGCTCTGGAAGCTCCATTATGGATTCCTTGATATAAAGTATGGACTTGCAAAACCTAATAACATTCTGGAAATATAGCACAAGGTTTGATTATTTCTGAAACATGGAGAGGACAGCAGCGATAGCATCATTTAGGCTAACCTGATTATAGGAGGCAAGGGTCTGAGAATCATGATAGAACCGCTCAGAAAACTCAGTGTTGTTTTCTCCACACTTAGGGCAGATCTGCATGAACGCCTGTTTGCAGTTGGACAGGGATAGGGTGCCATCAAATTCTTTGAGAAGGGCATAATTTAACTCCTCCCAGGGTACACACTCCTTAAAAAAGAGCATCATGATTTCCTGCACTTTACTATTGTGGCAGGTCTTCATGTGCTGGCACTTTTGGCAATTGGTAGCAACTTCCATTTCATTTTCATAAACATACAGATTGGAATGGATAAAGTCACCTCCAAACATATTTTTCCTTAAAAGTGGGTTTAAAATATCTCATGGCTTAATGGAGGACGTGGATGCAGGACGAGGGGACTGTCCAGCATCATAAGGCTCCATAATTCCTATGATGACTGAAGGGGTAGCCACCTCTAACCTTCCAGCGTAATTAGTCCATGTCATTCTAAATAATGCCATAGCATGTATTGACATTCTTGGGGGGTACTTTGGTATCTAAGAAGAAGAGGTGATGTTCAATGTTGGTGGTATGGCATGACACTTTGGCAGTTAGTGAAATGACTTGAGGGTATAAGGAGATCAGGGTAAGGTCTTTTTTAAGTGACTCCTCTTCAATATTCAACCATGCCCCTGAGCCACTTTTAAAAGATGCTTTTTGAGGGCGCTGATGAGAACTTCATAACTTTTTATAGCAAGTGGCTCACTATTCAGATGCATTCTCTCCTCCACGACAGTAGGGTTAAGGGGATGGGCTAAATTTTTTGTGAGGATATGTCTTCACCAGGTAGCCTCAGAAAGGAACCTGGCAGGAAGCACCAGCATTGAGTTTTTTGTTTATTTTTGAAGGGTGGGTCTTTCAAAGGCTATGCAATTATTAATTGTTGAAAGCCAAGCGTGATCACCTAGCAGACTATCAAGTCCCTAGGGCAGAATCTCTTGGTAGCCTTGCTAAAACCAAGGCAAATCCTTTTAAGATTTTAAGACAAATCATTAATATGAACTAGGCTAAAAATTATACAAAAATGAAATCCCTTTGTTTTGGATTTAGGGTTACTTATAGAATTTAGTTGAGATTTTGAGTCACAGGGAAAATGGTGATTTATGGAGTGAACCAGCGGAATTCAAAGGATCTGTTTGGCCACAATTGATCCCAATTAGTTTAGTGATATATATAATCCCTGACTGGCAATAGCTTTAGAAATGTCCTCAGCAAATTTGGGTGATGATTATGCCTTTAGCCAGCTCAATTGAAATGTAGGGACTAGTAGCTCAGTTTGATAGGGTACGCTAAAATAGTATTTCCTATGGCAGATTGTGAGGCATCCATTGTTTGATCCTTGTAAATTATGTCATGACTCCTCTCAATCCCAACAAATGTGCTTATCCCACAAGCCCTATAAGAGCACACCAACTTTCTGTTAGTGAAGTCTTAGTTTGCATGATAAACTATATCATTGATGTGATAGGATCATAAACTATGCGTATTGAGATTAGCTTATACATTTTTGTGGCAATTTATCACTTAAAACGTTGGGTATAGACACGCGCTATAGCTAAAGTAAATGCCAGAAGCACTGCCAAGTTCAAGTTAAACAGCTAATAAGCAGCATGGGTTCCCTGTAGTTTTTTAATGGATGATGTGAGCAACTTTATAATGCATTTATACCAAGATTAAACAAGTTGATGGGAATACAAAGAATACTGACAGCGCCTTACCACTTGGAGTCAAATGGAATGGTCAAAAGGATAAATGGTACTCTAGCAACATTTTTGAAGTAACATGACATAGGAAAACCTTCCACTTGGACAATGTATCTATCATTAGCAACATTTTTTTTGTATATAAGGTATCATCCATCCATGGGCATATAACCCTTTAAACTGCTCTATGGATGTCAGGAATGTGTAATCCAAGTATTTTCAGCACTATGATCAAGTTTGGATATGACGCCCCATATAATTAAAAAAGCTTAATAATAGTAACAATAGGTTACAGTACTCAGCCTAGGACAATACTTTAAAATGAAAAATTAAAGCCATAGCATATGTAGAAAATCGTTTTTCCAAACAGTGGGCTCCACTAGTGTGCTAGGCCAACCAGTATGAAAGCTGGATGACTCTTGCTGTTTCGCCTTCATAGGCATACCACCCCCTACAAGTCCGCGTCCAACCCACCAACACAACAGACCAAGGAGTTTTCTTTAACCCAAGGCCTTTGGTGTGCCCCAGCGAGTTCTGCCCCCATCCTGGGGCGTCCAAGGCACTCCCATGCTGCCCCAACCTCCTGACCCTTCGCCAACCCATCTGGACATGCTCCTGAGAGTCCAATCCCGTACTGGGTGGCTATGACACTCTTGTGCTGCACCCTGCAGGGCTGACGGCCAGTCAGCACATTGTCATTGGTGGCTAGTCAACCAGGTTCCCGATGGTTCCTCATAGGGCTGAGGTATGGGAGCTGGTAGCGTCTTTCACTATGGAAACATCACCACACGCCTACTTTGGGGATTTCCAGTCCCATATTCTCCTAATATAGAAGACTAGTTACTAAAAAACTAAAAATAGATAGTGAAAAAGAGATCTTTATTTAGAGAGAAGAATGACTATTTTTACTTTAGACTACTGCACCTATGAAAACCCCTTGGCCATCCAAGCTGAAATTTCAATAAATCATTAGTCATTCATGATAAAAATTTCCTCCCAATCTGCTCATCTGATTCACTAAATGTTAGATTAGGTCCATCCTTGGAATGAGTCACCAGTTGATTGTATATAATTTATTAATATAGATATAACTTTGAGCACCTTGGCTTGTGTCAGATTCTGCTGTTTGATCCAAAAATAAACCTTTTGACAACCAACAGATTGGGCCAATTATCAACTCAAAGTTTGAGATAACACTCTAATTCTTAACCTAAAGCCTATTGCAACTACAAAGCATGTTCTGATAAATTAACGTCAATTCAACACAATTATTCTATTGAAAGCTAGGGCCAAATACACTTGCACATTTGGGCCAATTATTGCTGCACCAAAACTCAGCAATCAATCTTGACTAATCAGGACCAAAATCAGATATTCAAAATGAGAAATTGTTTGGGATCAACATGAAGAAAATGTCTACAAATCCCATGAACAAATAGACAAATAAAATGTAATCCTCTTCCAGCCTTAGGTCAGATTTTGTATGTCAATCCTTGTAATAAGCACGATATCAATTGTAAATAGACTGCCCAAATGGGAGTACTTAGTGCTATCAAGAGGGACAGTTGACATCTCAATTAGGGAGTGATTCTGTCAGCTTTATGACAAAGACATATTTTAAACTGGTTTTGAAATAATTTCCCACTTATGAAAATTTTGTTTGTCAATCCATGTAATTAGCATGATAGCACTTGCACATGGACTGCCCAAATGGGAGTACCTAGTGGTATCAAGGGTGTCCTGATGACGTCCCAATTAAGAATGCGTCATTTATATAAATTGATGCTGAAATTTCCCAGAATTTGTATTTTATCAGCAATATGATGAAGTTCCTTTCAAGATAATCCCAAGACAATTTTTCACGCTCATTGTTGCGATTTTTGTCCCTGAAATCCTCCCAAATATGAGAGTATCTTGACACCAATAAGCCTAGAAAAGGTCTAAGTCATATCAGTTCAAGGGTCAAATCGAGGTGGAAAATAATCTGTTGAGAATGCATGCTCAAATGTGCTAGGAGATGCCCTAGATGTATAAATATGGCACCTAGCCTAATGAATATTATCAATAAAATAGTCTAACATGGATCTATTTTATTAAATTAACTTTCTGGTTTTTATCTTAAGTCTCTTTTGGAGAGTGTCAGCAAGCTGTATTCTCAGAATTTACAACTTGTATCTTTTCCTGCCTCAAGAGAAGTCTCTGAATATGAAGGAAATTTGAGACCATTATTGACCAGAAGAGTTAGGGATATTTTAATATGCCTAGTGAGTTTTTTAATGGTCAGAATACCATAAGCCACTAGCAAAATTGAGGATCAATTGGCTAAACTTCTTCCCAATTAAGCGTGCAGGATCTTAATTTTCAGGCAAGCAATCCTTGGAATTTAACAGCATGAGTCATTGGTGCTCCAAATTAGTCAGCGGAATCATAGTAAAATGATTTGTAATATATTAATCAGCTTTCTTCCAGAAACTCCCACAATGACCACAAATCGCATTCAGTGGTGAACGCAGATTCTGCTGAACCTATACTGATTAATAATTTTTTAAAATTAAATAATATCAAACTAGGTGATTAACTGGCAATAACGCTTAACTAACCTGTACCCCTAATTTTGATATTATTTGGAGGAATTTATCTGGTTATTTTCTCGACATTACCCCCACTTAACCAGATGGTATTCCTACAGCATGACACACCCTGATGGTGGATCAAGAACCCCAACACCCCCTCAAAGGAGCGCTGGTCCAAACCTGTGGCTTTCGCCACCTCCTAACTTGTCCTCCAACTACTTGAGAAAGACCACCAATGAAGCCACCTATAGTGAGCACCAATGTCAGAAAATCGCTTTTCCAAACAGTAGGCTCTGCTTGTGTGCCATACCAACCAGTATGGAGAATGGTTGACCAGGGTTTTGCTTTTTCTTGTAGGGCTGAGGCATTGGAGCTGGCAGCATCAGACACTCCAGGCACATTACCACGTGCTTACTTTGGGGATCTCCAGTATCATCTTCTCCTAATTTAGAAACTAATTATTAACAACTAAAAATAGATGGGCGAAAGAGAGATCTTTATTTGGAGGAAAAAATGAATATATATACTATAGGCTACTGTTTTTATGAAAACCCCTCGACCATCCAAGCTGGAGCCTCAATAAATTGTCAGTCATTTGTGGTAGTGATTACCTCTTAAACTGCTTGTTTGATTCACCAAATGTTAGACTAGGGTGATCCATCCTTGGCATGAGTTGCTGATTGATTGTATATAATTTACTAATATAAATATAGTTTTGACATCCTTGGAATGAGTCACCAGTGCTTCAAATTAAACAGCAGAATCATAGTCAGATGATTGGTAATAATTATCGTCTTTCTGCTAGAAATTTCCACAATGATCCACAAATGGCATTTTATGGCAAACTCATATTCCGCTGACCCTAAATCAATAAAAAATTGTTTAACATTAAATATTGAATTATGCAATTAGCTGGCAATCACGCTCAACTAACTGTTACTCTTAATTCTGATATTATTGGGAGGAATCCATCTGGTTATTTTCTTGACAGCATATAAAGATTAGGATACTCGACTCTTCCAACCTTAAGATTGATGAAAAGGCTATATATTGTGATACTATGGCTTTGAAATATAAATATTAGCCAAGCTTAAGTTGGAGCATTTGAGGCCTTATACCATTTTATATTGGATGCCTAAACGATTTTAAACCACTCTGATGGTAGTATAGTTAATTAGAATACAATAAAAGTTTTTTTAAATCTTGAAAACAATTATCAATAAATGTTTTTCAAATTTTATTGGGGAAGGCTGACCATGAGACGGACACTTCCAATAAACACCAACTACTAAACAACAAGAAAAATAGGGGCACCCCAGAGGAGCCAAAGCTACCTACTGCTGCCAGAAGGACTGCCAGTGGAAGGAAGAGGGGTAGTGACAGAGGAGGCCTGGGCAAAAACTGAACATAAGTGAAGGAAAGGGTCTGACAAGAGGAACCATGTGGGGAATCAGGATGACACTAATCAGCGTTGTTAGGACTGCAGGTGGCCAAACAACCAAACTTGAAAATGATACGTGAGGTGGGAATGGAAGTGATGCACAGCTTCAAGTAGGGATTAGGTAGTGTCAGAGAGTTCATCAAAGACAATAGTGTGGATCATCCATAGCACCATTACAACAATTAAGAAGCAGAGAGAAGGGTGGATAGGGGAGGTCATATAAATGGCGAAAATTTCCTTAGACAGGCTGAAGGTCTGTTCACGCTCCAGGCAAAAGTGGCGCATAACATCCCTCCATATTGCCTGTGATGGTAGAAAATCTTTAAAGCGATGGACTAATGACCCATATTGATTGCACACAATGCATGAATACTGAGAGGCATTGAACCGCTCAGAAGTCTAGAACACCTTTCTCAGGCATCTCCACACATGAACGTGAATATGGGGTTGCAACAGAGGGTGGTGCATGTACCGCCAGATGTCCATTTGGGTCTCAAGAGAGCATGGGATGTTCAGTTTGTCAAGGTATTCCACACAGGCAATGATGGGAGGACATTGGGGTATCGGGTTTTTTAAAACGATTTCCCAAAGAGTTCTTGCTTGAAACGGGAGTAGGGTACCCCTCTGAGCGGTGTGTCCACTGATGCTGATTCCCCACTCAGCGCTCCACTTAGAGAGGAGAAATCTAATGAAGTGTGGCTGTGTCCCATGTGGCCTACAGCAGAGGGATGAGAGGACAGGTAGTTCAGAAGAGAATGGGGGTCGTTAGGATTGTGGAGGCAAAGGGCGCATGCAAAATTGGAGTGGGCCGCGCGTGACCAGTGCTGGTCTAAAAGTGTGGGATTGGTGACTGCAGCGATCCAGGTGCCAAGTATTTTGGCGGCATGGGCCTCAAAATTGAGCAGGCCCATACCACCATTATGGCGAGGGCCAAACATGACATCCAGGCGCTCAGGGGGAGGGCGGCCTAGCCAAAGCCATCCTTGTAGGAGGGCATATAAAGATGTTAAGAAAGAGGGGAAAAAGTTAATAGCGTGGGACACAAACCAGAATTTTGACAAGATCATAGAGTTGGCAAGCACCACCTGGCCTGTGAGGATAGTCTGGTGGGCTCTGAGGGAGGCGATGCGCTACATGACAATGTCAAGGATGTGATGCTCAAAACTGATGAAGCGAACCCTCCCACCTCCAGCCACACTCCCAAATGGCGCATTGGACCAGCAGTGGGTTTTGGCATGAAAGGAACAAGTGGGGTGGTATGGGGTGGCTGGGGTAGTGAACCAGAGAGCGAGCTGCTGAAGCAGGCTGACTATGGGGCTCTGGTGACCAGCAGAATTGGTACCAGCTGAGGAGAAATATTTCGATTTTGGAGGCATTTAGGGAGGCGTCACTGACCCTGGAGTAATCCTGGTTAGTTACCTCCAGCGCGCGTGCATCATGGTTTTTAGACACCCCAATTACACAATCATCAGCGTATGCCAGCATCCTAAAGGTGCTTGGCCTTGCACATGGACACCAGCAAGGCGTGCATCTACATTGCATAATAGCAGGTCGAGGCTGAAGTTGTACAAGAGTGGACTTAAAGGGTCCCCTTGGCGGAGACCCCTTTGATGGTGAACCACATAAGCGAGGAAACCAGGGCCACGCACAGCCATTGTGGCAGACTCCATGAGAAACATCACCCAATTTATGAACTGTTGGCGGGAGGTGGAATTTGTGGAAGCAGTCTTTGAGTTAATCTCAGTCGATCCTAGCATAAGCTTCTTGCTGGTCTAAGAACACAAGTGCCCCTGTAGCCGTGGATTGGAAGATATTGGCTACAGTGTGTATGTTGTCCTATATTGACCTCTTGGGGGATTTGACCAAACTGCTCAGAGGAGATTACTATATAAGAAACTTCCCTAGGCGGTTGGCCATAAATTAGTAATTAACTTAGTATCTGTACTAGTAAGCGAGATGGGGCGCCAGATCACCAAGTCCAACTTATACCCTTTCTTATAAAGCGTTATTATGTAGGTCTCCTGGCCCCCAAGAAGGAGGCGCGTTTCTTAAAGACATTTGTTCATTGAGACAAGCATCAGAGAGGAGAAATACTTAAATATATTTTTTGTATAACTCATACAGAATCACATCTAACCTAGGCACTTCCTGTGCGGTTCACTGCAAATGGCATACCAAAGTTCATCCTGAGTAATAGAAATTCATCAACTCTGGGTAGCGGGAAATGGTGCGGATATGTGCGCCATTGAGAAATATCAATTTTGATTAATTCAACTGGTTTGGGCTTATATAACTTGGATTAAAAGTTTTGGACTTTGATTGCCACGTCAGCTGGAGTTTCTTCAATGGATTTGCCCAGCCACCTCATCTGTGTGCAGGTCAAGCTCTGTTGTGGTGCAAATAATTTACAGAAAAATAGGCGGAGCACATGTCCCCAACTGTTATATTTTTACCTAGAACTGAACACAAACGTGATGTTTGTGTTGTTTTACTAGTGCGCCTAGATGAGCAGACACTTCTGCCCATTAATGAACCCAAGACAGGCTGTACTCTGCAGCAGGGATATTAGACTCCAAGTGGTCCACTTCCGCTAGCGTGTGCTTAATGACCACTGAGGTAGCCTGAGAGCATCATGATGAGATGTGGCATGCCTAAAGGACGGCGTTCGCTTTGAAGGTTGACCAGTTAAAGAGTGGCTCACCACAGGACAGTGTGGCGGACTCTGGTGTCAAACTTTGATGTCCAATCATGCTGAAAACATGGGCGACGTGATCTTAACTGGCCAAATTGCACTACTTTGGCACCTGTGCCGCAGGGATTGATAAAGTTAAGGAAATCAAAACCATCCTGTGGTTGAAGAAATTATTTTTGTTATTGTAAATTGCACAATCTTTGGCAAAATTTAATGGGGCAAAAATAAGGTCAATGGGGACATAGAACTCAGCTGACCATTGTGCACATGGGGAAGGGACATATTGTGTAGCAATGGTGCATGCTTGGGGAGGGTATTTGAAATCCCCAAGGTGGCTTTTAGAACGCGAAGTTTAATGTGCCCCTGCAGGGGGGTAGGCTTTGAAGGCCAGTGGTCAGTGGCTGGGTTGGCCCAGAAGTTCAGGTCTCCCACCACAAAGGGATTAAAAGTATTAGGAAAGTTAAATCTGAGAGGAAATCCCAGCGATCCTGAGCACAAGTGGGCGTAAACATTAACTATAGCATGCACTTCGTCATCCCATAAAAAGGATATGACCAGCACATGACCATCAAGATACAAAGCTTTAGAAACAAATTCAAAGATATGGGTTGCATGTATAAGCATCCCACAGTGTGGCGACCAAAAAAGAAAAGGGAGGGGAGGAACATGGTTGCCCATGTGTCCTCAGAACCATATGTATAGTGGGATTCTTGACGTTCCAGGATGTCCACTAAAAAATATTTTTTAAAAAACTACGTTTTCTGGCCCAGGACAGTGAGGCATTAAGTCCAGTGAATTCAACATCCCTATTGTGAAGGAGACCCCCATTGCACCATATGTGCAATGGAAAGGACCCTCTTAACCTTTCTCCACCTCTTTTGCAGCACGCTTCTCTATGACAATATGTGTGTTTTATGCTATCAAAAAGTGTCCTTAAGGATATAATTTGCTTTTTTGGAGTTTTGCTTAGATATTTTTCACTTTGGGTTGATTTTCATTTTTATGTGCTCCTGTGGTGCACCATCAGAGGTCAACAAAAACTCGGGGATGGTTGGGTTGGGGGAATCAGTTTCAATCAGTGCATAGTAACTTTGCGCGGGTGAATCTGACTTGAACATCTGGTCCACAGGTTAGTGGGTCCAATCTAATTAATAAGTAATTATTGAGCTCCTTCAGCTGGAAATAACTTAATGTCAGCTTGGGTCTGGGCAGGTGGGATCATGTACGCTTCCAAGGCTGTTGCCTTGGATGCTGCTCTATGGGCCTGTTTGGCCTTTGTGTGCTCTTGTGTGGACACATGTTTTACCTAAAGATAACACCCAAGCGCACCCCATGGAAAGGCGGCATCAGTGTCAATGGCAAGTTTATAATGGGGTTCAGAACTTCCTATTGCATTGAGAAGGATTTCATTTTGAGTGATTCCATCTCTGGAATGGCAGGTGTGTGCCTTATGGCCAAAACCATGACAAAAGGTGCAGATAGGCGTTGCGCTATCCCTCATAACGTGGAATGGTGGGATTACTACCTGTCAATATTGACAACTGCGGTGTGGGGGATTTGGGTTAAGTCTTCTGTGATGGCCGCAGTTGGGGCAATCACTTCAATTTATTTGAACATTCTAAGCTCTAGCATAAGTGTAAAGCACTGAATTTTATAGGAGTGAAGTTCCCTATAGGATCTAAGCCCAGCTGAGAGGTGGTGCTCCAGTACTTCAAGTTTCAACGTTGTGGGGAGGAAGTTAAAGGTGACAAATAATTGGTTAAATTTAGTCCAATGCATGCACTTTGTTTCACCCACCTGTTGACCATCTGGGAGATTGACCACCATCCGCACCTGTGCAGCAGCATCCTCTGCTTTCATGGTTTCAAACCTGAGGTCCAGCCATCCGCAGGTCATAGAATGCAGTGCAACATAGCAGCAGGGAAGTGTTTATGCACATCCCTATAGAACTTTTTCCAAAGGGCCACTAAATTAATATCCAGAAAAAACTCAAACCCTGTGCTTCACTGACAACAAAGTCTGGGAATTCATAGTTTTGATGTATTTTTTGCATTTTGCTTGAGAGTCTAAAATCTTTGGAAAAACACTCACTGATGTTTTTTATATTTTTATCTAGGCCACTGGTGTCGCTAGGGCGTTTACAAACTTTGGATAGTGTGAAGAATGACCCTGTGCCCTTTAGTACACTCACCCAACCTTTACCTGACATTGGGTGCACACTCATCTCCTCATGTTGATTATCAAACTTACCAGTCTTGAATCATATCAGTTGCAATTAGTGATTGCAACGAGAAAAAAAGTTAATTTCAATATATATAAAGAAGATATATATAAAAATCATATTTAGCTAATATTGATTAACATATATTTATATTTGACTGAACACTATTTCCTATGGTAATGGATGTCAACATCAAACATTTTGTGACATAACACCAATATAATATCAGATGCTGCCATTTTTTATCAATGTGCATGGGAGAGGGGGATTGGAAAATGATATATAAAAGTCATTGATGATAAACTGATTAGGTTTAAGGACATTGCAAATCCTTGCTTGCTGCCCTAAGGCAAAACTCACGTTAACAACAGTCAATTTGGAAGAAGCTAATATGTTTAAGCCAGAGGATAATTGTGCTTTTAACCCACTTATGAATTCTTAAATGTGTTACAGACAAGTGATCTATTAACTTGAGTAATCGGCCCTAATAATCTATATAACCAGTTACAAATGGCATTAGACTTCCAAGTAATACTAGGCCTGGTCACTAATAACTTTTAGAGTGCACAAAATTGCGGTGTCATATTGATGCACTTTATGGACATGGTTTGGGAAGTTCCAATTTAGGTATTAAATTTATTGATAAGTTATGGCTATGTCAACTACTAGAAGTGAACAAGTAATTTTTTGGAAATCAAAGACAATGATTCTATAATTCAGTTTTAAGGGAGTTAATGCCTTACATTTTGATTACATCTATATCTACTCTTAATTTGAATAAACCCTAGACTAAGGCTGAGAAGCAAGTGTCTTCGTTTCTGATAGAGGATGCAAATGTTAATAATAGATAAGTGGGCAACTGATTGCAATTTCTTAAAAATAAAAAAGCAATTCTTCATATTCAATAATTGCCTTATTTATATAAGTATTTATTAGTTTTAATAACTCTGATAGATAATTTTTCCTGAATAACCATATAGCTTGGTGAGGTTTACTAAAGTTACTCTAAACAGAACTGACATTTACTGATGAGCTAGATTTTAGCTCATATTAGCTTCCTGTCATCAGAATGAGAAGCATCTTCTATTATCCAACTACTCAGGAACTTGTTCAGCAGCTGGTTTACCATAGTGGAATCACCCTTTTCTGGAGAAAAGTGCTTTAAATACCTTAATAGCACAGACAAAATGGAGAGAGGGGCATAAGCAAAATGAATATTAAATTAAAGGGATAAGATTAACTTCCTCCAAAATATTCAGTGTGCATCACATGACATATATAGGAAAGCTGATTATCAGCTTAATTAAACAATTTTTGAGGTTAGGCAAAAATTGTGTAAGATTAGCAAGTAGTGGTTAGGGTGGGGAAGAGAGACGCTTCTTTGAAGGAATTGTAGCATGAGCAATAATAAATGAAAGCCAGGCCTTCAAGTTTTTTCTATAGCTTTATGAGGAAGTCATCAGGAAAAGGAAAAAGAAGGTAAGCACAAAGGTTCCATTTTTAGAAAGTAACTGTCAAAAGAGGTTATTGGAATTTTTAGACCTCAATAAATATTTCATATAAGGATTTGCAGATGGGAAAGCCTTTTTTAGGTGGAAATGGTGACAGGGGTGATGCTCAGTAGGGGTTTATAAAAATCAGACTAATTAACTTGGATGAACATTGTAAGATTGATTACTGGTATTGTCACATTTGGATGACTCAACTAATTTAAATCATGAAATTGGGGTCAAGCAATATGTTGTTGTGTGGGTGTATTAAATAACAATCAAATGTCAAGTAAAACTGAAGGGAGGCTGGGGAGTAGTTAATGCAAACTTTTTTTGAAAGCAATACAATTTATTGATGCCAGAACAGCTCCACGTGTGCACTTTGAGGGAGAGAGAATGACTATCAATCTCCAAAGAAAACTTGGGAGGGATAGTAAGAGGTGGGCGCTCACTTAAATAGGGAGGAGGAGTGGAGACCGCGTCTATGGCAGGGGAAAGAATCTTTTTAAATTGGTTTTTTATAAAGCAAGTGGTAAAATGGTACACCCAGCATCCACATAGACCCAAAAAGGATGGTTAAGTGGAAAGCAAATTATAGTTTAAGAGGGAATTGTAAGGTGGTTTATTAGTAGAAGGGTCAGTATGGTATAAAATTAAAAGCTAAGCGAGACAGCTTGCCACACTAAGGGACCACAGATTGAAGGACTGGGTCAGAGACATAGATGGCCAACCTGCATAAACTCCTGTTGGAGAACTTTAGGGGGGACTAAATTAAATTAAGTTTTTATAAATCAATAAATATTTATTTCATGTGTAGGTCTCATATAAGGAATTCCTTTGGGGCTTCAAATTTTCAATATGGAAAATAATCATAAAAAGAATATACCTTTAAAAGTATATACGCCACATAATATTACTAGTTACTGACTAGAACTTTATACTAATCTTAGTAAAAAATATAAACTAGTAAAGAATAAGCCATATACTTTCTAAAGAAATAAAACAACAGGCAAATCTAAGGATTGGTATAGACGTGAATTTATCACAAAAAATTGGTAAACATACATCTTGGGGTTGACAGTTTTTTGCTTCTAACTCTGATATTTGTTTAACGTTTGAGTATACAGATTGCCTTATAATTGAAAATATAATTTTAAGGTTTTGTGACTAGGTATCTTTAGAAATTAATTAAAAATATCAAGCTCAGACAACTTATAGGAAATTTCTTAGGTATAATATGACTATCTAGATAACTACTAGAAGTAGGATTGTGCTTTCTCGCTCCTCAATTTTTATTTCAGTATCTCTAATTGTCCTAAAAAATTGTTGTTCTAGTTCTTAAGTTGGCCTCAATGAACCAAAAATTCCGAGATCCTTGTTACAAATTTAAGTAAAGCTTTAGATCTTATACTCAATGATTTTTAGTTAAGCACAACACATAAAATGATGCTAAAAATAACTTACCTTTTAGTGAGCCTTGTGATTAAAAAACAAATTTGGCTATTGACATCACTCTATGATTTAGCCTTCTAAGGCCAAATACTATATTTAAAAAAGGCATATACATCTGGGAACCAACCTTGTTACCTGATAATTTTTAAAATACTCCTGTATGGACATTTTTATAACTTTAGTAAGCAATCATAGTTTTGAGACCAGTGTTTGTAAAGCTATACCAAAATAACTAAATCTATATTTTAGTTTTAGATGGTAACCTAAGAGGGGATGCATCAATGTTCATTTTTTATGCCTGAGCTCCTAAATGCATGGGTTAAAGAAAAGAAAAAGAGAGGATGTTTTGAGAGAAAGAAAAGTATATGCTTGCATGAGTCATGCTTCATTTTAATCTAATGTAAAAAGTCTGATGACATGGTGAATTTTTCAGAATCATCTTGAGTGGACCTTGTTTTATGTGATCATGTGGTGCAAGGTCCATACCTTTAAGTTGAAGGTGGAACTTAAGAAGGGTTATTATCAGACCATATTGCCATGGCATAAGCCAATACCTGAAGAGATTATTACAGCCAATTATAGACTATATATACATCAAGAATTTTAATGGGTGTCCAACCCAAGGCTCATCCTGGAAGTCTTTGCATACTTTAGGTTAGAAAGTGGTAATACCTGTTAAGGTAAAAGAAAATAGAGGTGTAATCCAGCGGGATCAGTAAAGTGAGGATAGTTCTTATGTTATAAGGATGGGCCAATTTGATCCCCCTGTCCAGTTTGAAGAGTGAGTGACTAGATACAGAGTGTTTGACATTTTTGCTGAGAGGACTGAGGGGTAGGCATCTCAAGAGCCTTTCAAGGTTAATCCTCATAGAGATAAGAAAGAGCTTAAGAAGTATTAGGAGTATGTAGAGGTCTTTCCAATGGGTGATCTTAGTTATTTTATCTTGTCTATTATGAACAATTTTTATGGTGATGGGCAGAGATGTCCCTTCTGTATGATAAGGTGTGATTACCCACGTTTACCCACTTTAAGGCCAGAAGCGCCTGGTTTTAGTAAGTTCTTGATTGGGGTTGAGGAAATGACTATATAATTTGTTAACCACTATTTAAAGAGGCCAATGATACTAAAGGAAGTCACAGAGATGTAAAAGCTTCTTAGCGGAGGCTTGGAGGTTATTGAGGCATTTGTACCATTTATAGAAGTTTTTTAATCATAAAACCTGGGTTAGATAGATCTTAAAAGGATAAGTTGGTTTGCATTGCTTAGACAAGAAAGTGCCTGATAGTAGCAAAAGTTTTATGTACATTAAGATTTGGCAGCAATATGTTTATTGCTATCCTCTGAAAAAAACACACAAAGAAGAAGCTAACTTACAGTACTTTTTTAAGATATGGCAAATTCACTCTGCCGCTATTCTCTAATAGTTACTAGGGAATTATCTACTATAAGACACTGAATCTTATTCTCTACAAGTTTGATGATAACCTAATAGCGCATTATCAGGTTAATACTTTCCAGATAAACTCAACCACAGGCCACTTAGCCAATCACTATATTGGCAAAATTTCTTGATCCTGGAGCTTGCTTACCCTTCTCCAAAATCTTTATCTCAAATGGAACCAAAAATCTATTCTCTCATCTATTATGTTAAATGACCATGGAACATATGACAAGTCCCTCCCAATTCTTGAATTGATGCATTGAATTATACAAAATACATTTTGGCAATTCATTTGAGCTCTGAGGCTCTTTGTAAATCGTTTTAGTGACCAACCTTGATGGCAGATCAGTCCACGTGAATCCATCTGATACATTAGTTTTATTTCTCAGTCAAATAAATCACTGACATTTTCCCGCACTTTATTGAGCAATAAATCTTCTCAGTGATACTCTTCTTATTCTAGAAAAGTCAAAATTTTTAATAACAACAATATTGTGGTCATCAATCCATCCAGCTTCCTATTTCTTTTATTAATGGAGTGATGAAGATACAAGAGAAGTAGATCTCGTTCAACTATTGAGATACTTTGATATTAGTAAAAACTGCTTAGCCAATAGGGGACGACCACGCCGTCTTGTCTCAAGTGGAACTCCTCCTGGAATTCCCAGCCCTTGGGTATCCTTACGGGATTCTTCCACTAATATTGTGGCCCAATTTACATGCCCATCTTAACCTTTATCTTACCACCTTGCTTCCTCATCATCCATACCTGAGCATCTCTAATCCTCAATCATTTGTCAACCTGACTTCAGGGTTCTCTCCCACCAAGCCAAAGATCTTTGCCCATTATAAAGTCTGCTTTACCAGCACTGTAGATTAAACCTGAACAGAGAAAAAAAGTTACTTTAAGTGAAGCAGTCAAATCATCTAGTAAATACTTTACAAGGGACGCAGAATTATTGTTGTATAATGTGAGAAGTGGTCAGAAAGTAAAATTGATGCCAATAAGGATGAGAGTATTTAAGAACATTAAAAAACCATGTTACTTTTTGCTTTATTGCTTGATATTAAGTTAATATTAAGCTAATTTTTATTCTTATTACATATACTACTATTGCTATTACTATTTCCTCTTTTATTTTCTTTCTTTTACTTTATAATACATTTATATTGACAGATAACTTAGCATTGAACCTGTTGACATTAAACTCGTCTGATATATTTTTTGGCATATAAGCGTTGGCAAATGTTCTCTCTATTATTATAAATGGTTTAGTCCATATGATCATTATTTAATTTGCCTATAAAAAAGCCATGGTTATCATGAGACAGCACATATCTTTCAGGGTGACGGCAGATAAAGTTTAGATTGGCCTAACAGTTGGAATGCAAACGCATCCAAAAGGTGCTCCAGAATGCCAGGGGCATTGCCACTCAGACGACGTTATAATAGGCTGAAAGATGAGCAACAATGGAGTGTCAATAGGCCACAAATGTAGAAAACAACCCAGTAAAAACAGGGCTTTTGCGGCCCCAGGGCCAATAAGATAGGGCATAGGGAGTTTCAAGATCAATAAAATACAATAATCCTTGACACGTCTGGCCCAGGTGACTATGGTGGGAATTGAAGCTATTAATATGATTGAGGCAACACAGTCAATACGTGGGCCAGGTGGCCCCATCGCAGAAGTCACAGGAGTTTGGCAATAAAAACATAAACCTAGATAAATAAATTTGAGCTCAGGAAGATTTTTATTAGATATAAAAATAAGAGAATTTATTCAAATTTTCTCAGTGTATTACTATCACTTAAATAGATGATCAAATTTTGGGGAATAGCTTAGTAATTGTTGAGTTGGGGCCCTTGAGATTTGACCTAACCTGGCAAAATTCAAGCGAGTGGGGGAAATTTTACTTATTCAAAACTTACTTCAAAAGTATTGGTGGCGGGACAGGTCACTGTCAGACCATCCACGGATGCCCAAATTGCAGATTTTCTTTAATTTGACGACTAGAGTGATGGCGTCTCACCCAACGGGCAGCGGTTACCTCCCCAAGGCCACCCCACGTAGGGGAAGTCCCAAGAGGTTGGGAATGGGTTTAGTGCGCCCAACCCGCCCACACCCATTTGCTCTGGCATACATTTGACCAGGTGTTAAATGTCAGACAAAGATTATGGTGCTTTTTGAGAGTTTTAAACTGGAAGCAACATTTCCCAATGGCCCAATGCCATCGGCAAGCTTTGTTAAATATTTGACATTAACTGCTTTGTTTTCCAAAAGTTCGCAGCCATTTGGCTTTGTTGCCAAGAGTTTGGGGCTCTTGGCCTTGATGTCAAAAGTTCATTGCCATTGACTTCATTTGAATCTTTTATGACATGGGGAAGCCAACTCTTTGATAGCTTGGCACAAATTCCCTTGATTTACAGTATCAAATTGGCTAAGGTTAATACTGGGATGGGTGGCGGGGTCCTCAAAGGGTAAACTGTTACCCTTTATTCGTCTGCCACATAGGTGAGGTCGCCCTGGGTGATGAGAGAGGCAGCTGGACTTCTTAGACTCTTTTTGACGAGAAAGGGAGTGCCACCCAGTCCAAGAAGAGTGGATTCTCCACCAGACTTACATTATTCTTCCCTTTTTCCAAAGGGGAGTATCACCACCAGGAAATTGAGTGAGGACCACATTCTTACGGGCCTTGAGCAACTTGATCACCATCAGCTTAGCAATTTTCAGTGGAGGGCAGGGAGCATCTGAGTAGGTAGTGTGGAAAGCTTTGCTGAGCTCTGAGCAGTTAACAAAGACCTGAATGCTGAACCAGCTATTTCTGTAAGCTTGATAGCCCTTCCACATAGCTAAATATTAGACTGATTGTCATAAATTAGGTAAGCTGGATGCCCTCTGTCATGATTCTGATATGACTGGATGATAAGCTGAGAATCTCTAGGACAGATTGGAAAGAATCCGACGAACATGACTTTGGGTTCAATCATTTGAATGCCTCAAGATGAGGCGATATTAGGATATAATGAGTTATATTGGATCGCATCTAAATAAGGTGATAAGGCGATGGTGATATTTGATAAATATAAATTAGATCGCCTACAATTAGGGCGATAGAGAGCTAAAAGAATAACAAACTGAAATTGAGGAGAATCAGTGTAATAGAATAGTCCAAGCTATGAGAGCAGTATCATCTGAAGCCGCTGTATATAAGTGAGATGGACGATTGAGAGAGATAGGTTGTTTATAGTAGAGAGAGTAAGCGGACTAGGAAGGATCTTTTCAGATTATTTACAATAAAAAGAAGTGTTTTTCAGGGATATTGCTCCCTTTTGTTATATTTATTATCTTAAGTTTGCTCTGAGGGGCTGACGATATTCATATTGTTGTTCCAATTGTTCAGTGGGTTGACCCTGTGAAAAAATTCATATGGCATATCTTAAAAGATTCCGCCAATTTTACAACAGCCTCTAATTCAGCTTCCTCCATGCCATCAATAACAATGGGCTCTGGTTCCGATGGGATCATCCTTTTGGTAGGGGACAACCTGGACACACAGAAGACTGCGTTTTGCTTCCATTGGGGTGGCTGTTTCAACTGAAAGGCACCATTTCCTAAGTCTTTCTCCATAAAGTGGAAACCTGAGCGTTTACCTGAAAAATTGCGCAAGGGCACCTGCATGTGCAAGTGATGCATGTCAAGAATGACATATGAACCTACCCTTATTTCGTGTGCCAGACACTTCCATTCCACAAATTATTTATAATCACTTATCGCTTTAATCAAGTGCTCCTGAACCAAGGATTATGTGGCATAAATGTTCTGAGAGTGATTGGTGGTTGCTGGTACCTCTGGGAAAAGTCATGGACTGACTGAAAAAGATGGATTATATCCTAAGGTCACTTCATATGGGGAGAAGCCAATGGATTCATGTGTTCTATTATTATAGACAAACAAGGAGAGAGGGAGATCATCTGGCCAAGTATCCTGAGCGGCTGCAGCATAGCATCGCAGGTACTGTTAAAAGATCTTATTGACTCACTCAGTTTGACCATCTGACTGTGGATGGTATGTGGGGGAGTGGCAGGACATAATCTTTAAGATTTAAAAAACTCATTTCAAAACTGCGCTTAAATTGAAGCCCTTGGTCAATGAAAATTTCCTGCTGGAGTCCAAACATTGTAAACACATGACGCACAAATAGGTGAGCAGTTTATTTGGAAGTAATAGTAGAGGAGCATGGGATAAACAGGGCTAATCTAGTGAAGCGGTCTATGACCACCATGACAGATGTGAACCCCTTAGAGCTGGGTAGCACAACAATAAAGTCCATGGACACAAATGTACACGGCCCCTCTGCCTTCTGCAAGGGATAAAGAAGACCATTCCTACAGGACCATTCTTGATTAGCCCATATGCAAGAACACAGTTGGCAATCCATGACAGAACATCCTTTAACAATCCTGGCCTTAAAGATACATTTTAATAGAGCAATGCATTTCTTATTTCCCAGGTGACTGACTTCAGGGGGGTCATGATGGGCATTAAATGACTTCAGCTTAGAGGAGGGGAGGAACCCACACCCGCAACCTAAACTGTATGAGACCTGCAGCCAGAGAGTTGCGAAAATGCTTGGAGGAATTTAGGGACAACCGCTCCAAAAGTTCTATCCCATCTGCACATGCTGTCTATACTGCTAAGACCCGTGAAATCAAAGGAGAATTTGGTGCTAAACCTGCTGACAAAACCGTGGGGGCATTGGTCAATATTTGAGTGGAGGGAATGACTGTGACTATGTTCGCCTCTTCTGAATCAGCTGGGCAAGGTGTGGGATTGCAAATTAGAAAATCTGAAAGGACATTCAGTGCTCCCATTACAAACTCACATTTGAAGTTAAAGCTTCACAAGTCACGGTAGTTTTGGGCCTAAAGGTGCATTAACTTCTGTGGCTTGCAGAAATATATGAGAGCTTGGTGGCCAGTTCACACAGTTAATTCGTGCTGAGCACCCTGTAAGAGATATCTCCAGTGGGTCAAGGACCACTCCATGGCTGCCAATTCCTTGTTGTAGATGGCCCAGGATTGCTCAGTGGAAGAAAACTTACAGGAAAAGTAAGCTTCTGGTTGTTTCAACACGTTCTTCTCCTAAAGCATGACAGCCCAAACCATGGCAGAAGATTCATCGCATGCTACAATATATAGTTTTGAAGGATCCATTTGCTTAAAGATGGAAGGAGTCAAGAACACCTTTTTAATAGAATCAAATAACTGCTGGCACTCAGGCGTCCAGAGAAAGAAGACATTTTTGCCTGTGAGCGGATGGAGAGGGATGGCTAGATGTAAGTCTTTGAAAGAGAATTTTCAAGAATATAATGGTACCAAGAAGCTTCTCAATTTCTTCTGAGTTGTTGGAGTTGGGCAATCATGGATGGCATCCAGTTTGCTGGGGTGGGATAGTGTACCCATCTTTCAAGATGAGATTGCCCAAAAAGGTAAATTTCTTACAAAAAAATTCACAATTTGACGGGTTGAAAAACATGTTATCCTTGTTTAGGACATCTACTACCTCTCTAGATACTTTGCATGTTGTTTGTTGGATGGAGAATGTACTAGGATGTCATTGATATAAGTGACTGCGCAGTAAAATCTGAGTTCCCCCTAGCACGCTATCAATAATTCTCTAGAATTTTGCATGCGCGTTCTTCAGCACAAAGGGCATTATTTGGAATTAAAATATGCCTCATCTCATCTGGATAGCGATAAGCCATACCTGACCTTCCTTCAACCAAACTTGATTGATAGCGTTGAACAGCTCAGGTTTTGAAAACACCTGCGACTTTGCAATCACTTAGCTGATTGTCTGTTCCAATAGCAGTGGGTAAGGATAATGCACCGTGATATTGTTGAGATGCCCATAATCACATGCAGAGATGAAGGGAGCCATCAGCCTTCTTGTTTAAGACAATGTGAGAAGCAACTTGAGAGGTCTCCTAAACAACCATCCCTCTTTAACATGTCATCCAACCATGCATTGGGGCAGTCTCCTCCACAGTATGAAAGTACAGTAGAAAACTTATGTTCACCATCTACACCTTTGTCCAAAAATCCAAACTTAATTCCATATGTGAGGGAAGGCGGTTAGCCTTATTGGTGTCAAAAATGCTTTGATAACCCATAAATCCAGTGGGAAAATATAACGGAAGACCTAAGGGAGATAATAGGATGTAACTAATCCATAACTTTGAGCCTTGGTAAGATATTTAATAGAAGGAAATCGCCATCCAACTGACCGTTTAAAAAAGCAGCGTGTTGGATTCCAAGTGGATTTTCACAAGCTGATGACGCCACTAACCCACACCCACAATCACTGGGAACATGAGGTTAGGCATCACCAAGAAGCGATTAGATCTAACCTGGTGAACCAAGAGGGGTACTGAGCGCATTACTTTATAGGATGGCTGGGAGGCTGCTGAGAAGACCACCACTTCTGGACCCACGTACAAGTCAAGGTCCAGCTAATGGGACAACTCCAAAATCATGAAGTAACCCGCTGATAAAGTGTAAACCAAGGTCTTAAATTATACCTATTGTGCCCCAATACAAACTTTTATTGTGATAGAAAATAGGTGTATTTTTGTTTCTTGGCAGATGCGGTCATTTCTGCTGACACCAAAAAGTATCTAACTAAATTGGGGGAAGAACAGTTCCTTAAAGGGTTCAGAATTGGGGCAAACAAGGGTTTGCATCCCGCCCTCTTCAGGCTGGACTTCCGTTGTCTTTCAGACAGGTAAGCTGGAGCAAACCAACTCAGGTGCAGGGGTGGCGTCAGGGCCTGAAACCAATACAGATACTGATCCAACATTGGGATCAGAACCCATGTCCAAGTCAGCAAAACCAACTTTAAATCTTCCAGTTTGAAGGCGAACTGAGGGAAAAGTAGAGGGTAATGGAACAATTTGACCATAAAGAAATTTCTTAAAGCCGACTGAGAGCTGCTTAAGGAATAGCAATTGATCAGATAAATAAAGAAGGCAGGCTACTGACTGACGTTCATATGGAAGATGGTAACTACTGCGTCACCCAACTTATTAAGGGGGGCGGAAATGGCCAGAAACAATGGACGGTTGTTTATGTCAGGGAGACGGAAGATAAAGTTTTGACTGACCTGCCAGTCATAATGTAAAGCTTCCAAAAGGCAAGTCAGAGTGCCAGAGGATTGCAGCTCAGACACCGTTGTAATAGACTGAGAGATGAGTGTTGAATGGTTGACTGGACCTAAATTGTCAGGTAATTTAATGGGAGAAATAATAGTATTAACTAGGCTAATTTATTATGTATCATATCGAAATTATCAGTGATTCTGGACCAAAAAATCCTAAGTATATCCAAACTTGGGATTTATGGCCTGCAATTCAACTTAATAATATTCAACTATGAGGGCATGGGCCCAAGGGCTTTTTGGTTATGTCAGACTTATTAATAATAGTCAACTTGATAACTTGGGCATATAGGCTTTGTTAAATCCATATCAAAATTAGTTTTTAATGTCAATAAAGTTTTTGATTGAATTAATTAATATTTAATGGTATGAATTGACTTGGTATGCGCTGCCAATTGCTTGAGAAGAGAAGTGGTTCAGCTATCTGCAGATGCGTCCATTATGCTGTCTTGAGAAAATTTACAAATTTGAACTGACCCTGAGGCCAAGTAAGATGCCCTGAGTCAGAAGTATTGTAGACCCTCAAATGAACTTATTACATGTTCATCTGGCCAATTGTCATTGAAAGTGAGGCGCAATGGGTAAGATGTGGTGAACATCAAACCCTATAAACTATCTCCAAGTTGATACTAATAAATTAATATCATCTTACCACTATAAAATTATTGTTTAATATATTAGCTTTTTGTTTTTTGATACTTTTTCATTGTATTGGGTTGAGAAATTAATTAAAATCAGAAAGATCAGGGCAGCGAGCCATTATAAAAGTAACTAACAGAAGAATAAAGCTTCAAAGTGTCATTTCCAAGGAGTTTATATTTTGAATATTGTCACTGTCTGGTTTTTTTTATTCACAAATAGATGCTCAAAACTCCAAATTATTTCTTAAGAAGAACCAGCCTAATTGAAGTAGGGCTAATATTCAACAATAAGCAAAAATGAAGTGCCAATGGGCCACAAATGTAAAAAACAATTTAGTGAAAAACCATCTTGTTGAGGCTTCAGGGCTATGGGCTGGGGCATAGGGAGTTGTGAGAATAAAAAGATCCATAAAGGCCTTACACAACAGGCCCAGATAACTATGGTGAGGGATTGAAGCTAATAATGTTTGAGACAACCTAGTCAATAGTGGGCCGTGGGGCCATATTGCAGATGTCATGAGGGTTGGCAAAAAAAATCTAAATAAAAAATAAATTTGAGCACAGGAAGATATTTTTTTGATTAAATAAAAGAATAAACCGTCAATTTTCTCAGTATATTAAAATTGCTTAAATAGATGATCAATTTGAGGAAGAGTTTAGGAATATGCAGGAATGGGATCCTTGAGATTTGACCTAACTCAGTAAACTTCAAGCAAGTGGGAAAATGAGCTTGATCTAAACTGACTTCAAAAGGATTGGCAGCGGGCTGAATCACTGTCATCTCATCCATGGATGGCCGAATTGCGGATTTTCTTTGGTTCCAAAGACTAGAGCAATGCGTCTTTCCTAACAGGAAGAGAGAACCTCCCAATGCCACTCCATATAGGGGCTATCCCAAGAGATTGGAAATGGGTTTGGGCGCCCAACCTGCGCACACCTGGTCGCTCCAACATCCATTTGACCAAGCAAGAAGTGTCAGGAAAAGCTTTTGATGCTTTTGGGGAGAGTTATAAACTGGAAGCAAGATTTCCTAATGGCCCAATGCCATCGGTGAGCTTTGCCAAAGCTTTGACACTAACCACTTTGTTTGCCAAAAGTGTATGCCCATTGGGTTTTGCTGCCGAGGTAAGGCTCTTGGGCCTTGATGCCAAAGGCTTGTTGCCATTGACTTCATTTTAACCTTTTACCCCATGGAGATGCTGACTCTTTGATAGCTCAGCACAAATTTTCCCTGATTCACAGTGTCATTTCAGTTGAAGTTAATACTGGTATGGGTGGCTGGGTCCTCAAAGGGTAAGATGTTACTCTTTATTCGTCAGCCACATGGGCAAGGTCACCATGGGAGATGAGAGGGGCAGCTAAACTTCTTGGACTCTTTTTGATGAGAAAGGGATGCCACCCGGTACAAGCAGAAGGGATGTTCCCCCAAACTTACAATGTATTTTCCATCTCATATCATGGCAATTTAAATTGGCACTGTAGATCAGAATCAGAATCTTTTTTACCATATTCTCTAGATTTTTAATTTAGGCTTCAGTTTGAAGTTTGAACAAAGTAGAAGTTAGGATTGACAAGTATTGTTGTGATTCCAATTAAATTTTTATTTTACACATGAGTATAACAGCAGTTTTAAGGCTAGATGCATTCAATAAAATATTTTTTTAGACGCTTACCAGTTGCAGGGTGATAGATAGTATTGTACACAAAAATTGTGGGGGTAAAATAGAACTTCAATTCTTAGTCCAGTTTGCCGCGATTTTTCAGATGATATTACCTAGGTCCATTGGCTTTCTTGACAGTTAAGTTAGACTCAGTGAAATAAGGTGTCATAAATACTCTACAGATATTTATTAATTGTTTTACTTAAGTAAACATGAGTTGTAAAATATTTTGTTGTCCAAGAGAATAAACTGAGGGCAACCGTGTAGCTGGATAGTTAACTCCATGATAGGAATACCAGCAGCTATGGCGCCTAAGTCTCAAAAATCTATTGCTCATTCTCTTTGTGCAGGTGGGCTATGAACACAATGATATACTTAATTCATCCAGCGCCAGCTAGCAGAAGGCCTACAACATACATAGATACAATGTGCCAGAAAAATGGGGCTTTACCAGATAGAGCCGTGTCATTAAAGAACGTTGTATCAACCTTACACTGATGACAGCACGAAATCTTCCCTAAAATTTCAAATTTATGCTTTACTGGTAGCAATAAGGCTTCAGGAAATTTATTGTTTTTAATAAACCTCTATGTCCTGCCTTGTGTGCATTGATGATGGTATTTTGCCAATCTAACGATCTAAGAAATTCATATTAGCTCTGGAATTTTCTAATAGTCCTCCATTATTATGAAAAATATTGCGCCGCATCGCATCCAGTACTCTTATCAATTGTGTGATTCATCATAGTACACTTTGATGGCCATCTTCTCATACATCATGTCAGCGAGATCTACTGTTATGGATACAGTCACTAACTGAGACAAAAAAATCTACATTTTGTGTTTAATTTTATGGTGGTTGCTATGTCAAAGTAAATAGCCTAGGGATTAATGGCTCAGCGCTGAACTACCTCTCAGTTCAAAAAGTTTTGAAATTAGCATATTGACGCGTGTTCAGTAACACCCTTAAATTATACTCTAAGCATATACACCATTAAATTATTCAAAGTTTAGGCCATGTCCAAGTACTCTCATTCCGTGATGGTATATTTTCTTTCAAGGGATTTAAAGCTCATACTACAGTTAGCAAGCAGATGCTTGACACCATCATCTATTGGTAAACCACAGTCTAATTGCAGAAAGGGATGCATTAGTCTGTACTATGGATTATTTTCTCAAAATTAGGGCATATAACACTTGTGCAAGGATAACGCCTCTTGAAAGGAGTCAAAGGATATTTTGGCATCTTTTAGTTCATATGAACAGCTCATCCTGTTTCAGAAGTCCAAAAAATGGCTTTTTAATACACCTGTATTTAGGATTATACTGCCAGTAATACTAAATTATAACTAAAGAACTTGTACGTTGCATTTTGTTAGCGGGCGTAGCCAATTATTTAGTGGCTTCATCCTTGACAGTTCAGTATGCAGGACAATGCCATCTTACAAAGACAAGGTATTCTTATGATCCCTAAAGAAGGTGCATTTCTGGGGCTTTGTCTTCAAAATTGCAGTAGAAATCTAATGGAACCCTTCTTTTATGTGCATAAGTGCTCTGAGAAAGTTCTTGAGAACAAAGCTATGCCATTTAAGTTTAGAGGATATAGAACCTCTTATGATCTCAGAGTATGGCGTTTATGCTTATTAAAATGTTGTGAGGAATTACAGGGCCCTTAAGCAATTTAGGTAGGTTAGAATAAGCCCTACGATGTGATCATCAAACTATTATAATGTTCCGCTTCAGGAAACTCTTTACTTATATAGAGTTAGGATTATTACCAAAATATTTGGCACCACTCAAAAAGGTTCAGCACATAATCAATACGTAGAAGGGGATGTAGCGCAAGATCACATTAGGAGCTACTTGCATAAAATACTGTTGACCAGTTCAACTCTAACTCTACTGTATAGCACAGCTATTAGATAAAGTTCTCAATTTTTTTGTATAGCTAAAACAATGCTAAAGATCTACACGATTGAATGACAAAGTTTGACAAAATAAAACGATCATAACTAGAATTTAGTGAGTAATATTATAATCAAGTCAATTAATTCAAAGTTTATTAGAGATCTCATAATCAAGATCGTCAACTATCATACAATGCAATTGTGGGAGGAATTAGTTTGTTAAAAAAGGGGTTGAATGGGAAGTCATGGGGTCAACTACAATACAATCCAGTTTAGGCTAATATTTAATAATGGAGTTAATATTGTATTATGATTCTGATTCAAAACTAGAAATTAGGCTAACAACTATCCAACGCTTCCACTGACTTATTTTACCACTTTATGTTTGTTTGGACAGAAGTCAGGTTCATAATAGAGTTAGAGAAGCTTGCTTAAACACTATTGACTATTCATTTATCATTCAATGTTCTTATAGTGTATGCTTTGGAAGCAACCCATAAAAGTACAGCATAAGCCCCTTATAAGGTGGCCAGCTTATGTGTCCTACCAAATCCATAAGCATTGCAGTAAGCAAATTTATCGTCAACTGCAAAGCTCTTCATTGTGACCTACTTAAGTCATCCATCTCCTTCTGAATCATTTTTCTGGTCAGGGATGCTCCATAGAACTTTCTCTGAATTTTAATTAGGGATTCCACCAAATAGTGAACTATTTGGATGACTAAAGTTCATCCTTATTGGCAATGATGAAGTGCAAAAAAGATGATAACTCAGGTTGTTCAACATACAAAGGTTGGAAAGGTGAATAAAATTTACAGTTATGATAGCTAATATTGTTAGCAAAGAAGTTGAGTCCACTTATATGACCCATTGAAACAAAAAATTGTTAGAAAATTCTGAAGAGATTGTACTAGGGTACAATTGGCGCATTCTACCATTCCTTAGGTATTGGAATGATAAGGGATTGTAAGACCTTCACGGATTCCCATAAGTTCATCTAACTTGGGATGACTCAATTATGATATATTATGGCATTTTCTGTAAGAATAACTTGTAAACAACCATTTTGGCATATTATCTACAATATTATAAATTTTGAAATAGATATTGCATCAAGTTCCCTGAAGGGCCAAGCTTTGACCCACTTAGCGAGATTATTGATTGCTACTATGAAGTATTTGAAGTTGAAGACGTTAGCTGTAAAAGGTACTAGACATCAATAAACACTGTTTTTAAGGCCCAGCAAGGCTTGACCAACATTTTTGTAGTTGGGATCTAATAAGGGATGGTGGGCTTGACTTTCTTGATATTTTGTTGAGACGTATTGGATGTTGAATTATAATGACTCCAAATAATAAAATTGCTAATTTTCTTTATGTTTTAAGAAGACCTCCAGTGGACACTGCACAATGAGCTTGCATGTTTATTTCTAGACAAGTGAAGGTGGAGAATAATATTTGATCATTCCTCACAATTTTATAGATTTTCCTATCCTAGATTTTGGTAACTTTCTTTTATTCAATCTATATTGCGGAGAATAGCAGGCTTTTCATAGGTATATTTCTTTTCTCTCAATTTTTTGAAGTGTTAATTTAAAAAAGTAAAATAGCGCTACTACAACAGAAAATTGAGAAAGAACATAAGAGTTTTGATGAGTGTGTCTTGAGTGATGAATTATCTTGTAGCTGTAGGCCTAGTAGTTTCCAGGCCCATCTACTAAAAACCTTTGGGTTTCTTAATATTATATAGTCATTGGAAGGAAGCATAGTTGGTGAAAGTCTTGAACCTGGCCTGTAATGTGGACTAAAATTGTTTACAAGCTTATATGGTAACTAAAAATTTCTTGCTTAGTTAACATGTAATCGCATTCATGCTTGTCAATGACATGACTGCAGAAGGATACTGGATTGTCCTCCCAATCAACCCTATATGAGACAGTACAGCTCCTATAGAAGTGAGAGACGCGTTGTATTACACTATAAAAAGCTAATCAAAGTTGATATTTCAAAAATTGACTTTAATAAACTCTTTACATAGCCAGTTGAAGGATCTTTTCATTCTTGTGACCACTAAAAATTATTTTTCAATGCAGATTTAGTAACGGCCTGGTGAGTTGTGCAAAGACTGTATGATATGGTGGCAGTAAATGACCATATCAAAAAATACTTGGATATCTCGCTTACTTTCAGGTTCTTTCATTAGTTGATGGCATCAAGTTTATGAGGTTGTGGCTGTTTTTCTCAGGTGTCAACATGTGCCATAGATATTCCAGCTTGGACTTAAAAGACTGAAACTTGCTAGGCTTAATTTTAGCTGAACTTGAGCTATCTTCCAAAAGACATTTTCCAGGTGTGTTAAATGTTGGGTGAATTTTTCTGAGAACACATTTATAATTTCAAGGAGACCAATATGCAACTCAACTTTAAATCTCTTATGATAGTGTCCATCGCCTACTGGAAGGTGGACAGCGCGTTGCACAGTACCTGGGCATTTAAGTTGGCTGTAATAAATCTTGAGAGGTAATAATCACATATAATTTTACTGGTCTTTAGGAGGCAGGTATAACCTTTTAGTATCTACTGATGAGGTCTAAAGCGCTAAAATATTTAGCTCCTTCTAGTTAGTCCAAGGTGTCATCTTTGTAAAGAAAAGGATAAGAATCCTTTATATTATACTATTCATTTTTAGTAATTGATAACAACTCTATTAGAGCCACCTTTTTTATAAGCTATGAACACAGGACTGGCCCATGTTCAGCACATGGGACAACAATTCTTAACATATTTTCTTCTCCAATTCCTTTTGCACCTCATTATCACTGGACTTTCTTCTCCATATTATCCGCAATCGAATATGTTTTGTCCCCAGTATCAATGTGATCCTAGACCTACATAGCGCATCTGAGGTTGTATTTGTCCGTCACAAATATTTGAGTGTATTTTTGCATGAAGACCATCGCTTGATCTATCTGGCCCCCAGAAAGTTTATAAAAGTTGCTCACGAGAAGTGATCACAAAATTCAGTAGTGGCAGTTTGGATAAGTCAAAATCTATCAAATTTCTGAAGTCATATATACCCAAATTTCTTCCAGCAGAGAAAAATCTATGAACGTGATATTCTGCCCTCTCTTTAATACATTTCAGAGGCAGTTTGGTTAAAAAAGTAGTAAAAAATATCCTGGTGGCCAGACTAGAATATCTCTGGAGTTGCAAAAGTTTTAGACCTTGACCATTACCGAAATTGATTTATTTCTTTAACAATACTTCAGGTATAACCAGGCTCAACCAGTGGAAACTACACTCTTGTGTCCAGGGTATATAACACAATCCTTGGAGGCTCAAAGAGGGATGCCTTTATTTTCAATGATTGTGGCAGAAGGAGAGAATTTTTATTGCAAATTTTTTTTGTTAAAAGATAGTTATTACACAATTTTAAAAATTACATTGAGTAAACCTATTATGAGCTAAAGAATTCTGATTCTCCCTCAATTAATGAAGAGGTAATGTTTGACCTAGGATAGTAAAATTGTTCTCATATAGTTTAAAACAGCACTATAACACTTAAGAAAGATAGTGCTAACAAAAAGATGGTATTATTGTTGGGAAGCACCATAGCAAGTGCACTAGTCTGCAAGGAGCTTAATCTCAATGATAATGCGCTACATGCTCCTTCGTTTATGGTAGTCAATGGTTCATATGTTCCATACCATTGATGTTGGGCTACATCAGGGAGATATTTTTAACCATTTTCAAAATGACTGGATATTACATTTACATGAGAACCTCTGTCAACAATGGTTTGCACCTGAATTTTGTAATTCATGTATTGCTATAAGTACAATATATAAAAAGTGGAATACCTTCTTATTGCATGTATATAAGTAGTATTAACTTGCCTAATTATGGTTTTGATTTGCTCTCATACATTGGAAAAGTGGGTGTTAAAGGTCTTAAACGGTAAGGCGACTTTGAATCCTTTTTAGGGAAGGTAAAGATTGGGACTCGCCTGTATCTCTAAATTGATTGCGCTTGGCAATTTAGATAGCATAATGGTTACAACCAACTTCTTGTATCTATAATTCCAAGGCCGCTCATTGATTTCTGTTGACTACCTACACTGTAGGGATTCTCTGATTGGGTCCTTAAGTATGAGGACGATTCATATTTTAACCCTGACTTTGGGACAATATTTGGAACTAGCTGACAGAAGAGTGTCCCCCTTCTACTGCTGAGACATTTACCCTAGCTTTCATCCTCTTTAAAGGTCACAATGTTCACCTAATAATGCCCATTAAAGTAGGAAGCCGCGTATTGCCCCTTTAATTCATGAATTTAACAAGTTATCTCAGCTATGTTGTGAGATTTCCAAAGTTTCCTTAATATTATGGAAGGTCTCCGTGACCCCTCTGCCTTCATTACTTGTGGGGGTCAACTGGTTTGCACTTCAACTTTGTGCAGTTTAAATGTAAATTTGCTCCTTGATTATCTGATCACAAAGTGTATTAAATCCTTCATGAGTGATAGAAGCAATAAATGGAGCAACTCCAGATAATTCTTAGTGGCATTATAAAGTCTGATTTTGACATCAGAGTCCACCAGTGCTTTAGCACCCAAAAATACCTGGGACTTATGGTATATTAGTCAGAGAACTTGTTAATGGTTTTTTAGATAAGATGTTTATAAAATCAGCCATCTAAGTAGCCATGCATATGGGACTCCAAAACTCTTGTAAAACCGCGTTTTTACATCAGCAAAGTTCCAATAAATTTCAGATAAGTAAATCATGATCAGATCTCAACTATGGTCATCTAAAAGTTAATCATAGTTGTGGCTAATAAAGAATTATCAGATCTGTGCATGATCATCTTGATTTTTTGATAATTGATTTTAAATTTCTGCGCCTGTCAAATTTTAGAAGATTAACCATATTAAATTGCAGAAATTCTGAATTTAAGCATCCTGATCTGGAAGCAATATATATAGCACTAACCAAAGGTCCTGAGTTACTAGAACGAGGTTGACTCTGTTCATTATAAGGGATCTTTCTGGAAGGAGGCAAAGCAAACAATAATGTTGGTATTGAAGAACTAGTTTGATGCATTTATTCTTGAGCAACCTACTCTACTAAAAAAATTTTCGGAATAGATCTGATTGATCAGGAGACAGGGTTAAATTAGGGCATTAACTTCTATTATCATGTATCACACCTTCAATTTGATGCTCTCAAATGGTACAGAAACCCTGTTCCTGAAAGTATTGCTGCTTAAATCGTTGCAATTTCGCGATCCTTCTATTCATGTCATGTACACTAGCGTGAAATTCATTTAGAGCACGCTTGTGGGCAGTCTCCATGTTATGAAGTTTCATATATGAATTCAGAACTCATTGTTAAGAATGAAGGAGATATATCTTGGAGCATCCAGACTAATCCTCTCAATCCGTCAATATCCTGTGCATGGCTGTTTGTTATTTTATGATCTGTTACGACTCAGACAGGAGGTGGCTGGTGGTCCCCATGTTGCCTAATGTAATTTGTAGCCACCCTCATTTTACGTTGGATGTATTAGTTATGTGTCTCACCTGCCTCAACCTGATGAATAATGTCTCTTGAAGTGAAATGCTATTATTGGCCTTCTCTCTGAGTCAAGTCATCCCTGAGTTCATTCATTGGCGACTGCACAGTTGTACAACGGCTCAATTTACTTTATCCAACACGTTCTGTTCAATTGATTAAAAATTCTCATAACCGTTGTAAAATTTTAGACTCTAAAGTTGTGGTTGTCATTAAATTGCCTAGTGAAATCTTGAAAGTCTGTTTTGAGCTGTTAATATTGTCCTTCAGTGCGTACACACTCTTTTGATTTATGTTTAGCTCTTTTATGATAAGAGCATAGAGGTATTAAATGGCCAAATAGGTATTTTACAAGGTGGGTTGAGACCCACCAAGATATTTTTGCATCTGAGATAGCTATAGGCTTCTTGTAGTAAATTTTGATTTATCAGAGACAGATAATTCTCATATATCTAAATCATCTGGTCCTTATTTTGCTGACAATAAAAACAAAGTGGGCACTAGATCAGATTTTATCAGTACTATGTGATTTCCAAAATAACATGTCCTCAATTTTTCTCAGCTGCTACGCGGTAAATGTATAAGTCTTGAAACTTCTAAACTGAGGAGAATAGAAGTACAACTTCCTCCAGTGACAAATTGACTTGTAGTAGGAGGATAGCATTGAAGTTGATAATTATTCTCGTCATCTCCTCTTCCTGAGTTGGGTCCATTGTCAGATTAAAAATTTATTCTTCTTTGCTACTACAGCTCCCTATAGTGAGCACTACTTGTGTAGCACAAGATCCCTTTATGCGCTACTTTCATAGGTTATTGGTGGCTAGTCCAACTCTAGCTTAACTGTATAGCATGACTAAGTGGTAAAGTTCTCAATCCTTTATTATATGTAAAATAATGCTAAAGATCTTCACAAACTAATAACAAAATTTGACATTAAAGGGGCCCGTTATTATGAATTAGGAAATCAATATTTATAGTCAAGTCACTTCATTAAAAATTAACAGAGATCTCATGATAATAACCAATAATTTTTGTATGATGCAATTATGGGATGGAGTTGTTTTGTTGAATAAAGGGGCTGAAGGGAAGTCAAGGGTCTCTTACATTGTAATCTAGCTTAGGTGAAATTTAATATTGGAATTAAGATTGTATTATGACTATTATTCAAAAACTAAGAAATTAATTCAATGATTATCCAACAGGGGGCATGATCCTTTTCTGTGATATTATGTTCATAGTAATTTATACTTACTTGATTGTTTTCATCTTTCTTCTTTACTTTACAACACTGGCGAGGCTCACGGGCTCCAGGATGGTTTCAACATCCCTTGTTAACAATTTTTAAATTTACTTATTTAATACTTTTTGCGGCGTGTAAATGGTGGATTTGCTGCAAGAGATGATAGGATTGTTTCTTTTTTTTATATGGGGATTGACATTGTGGATTTATCCCAAAGCTTTGTTAATGTCAAAAGCCTAAAATACATGTCACACAGTGATAGATCTCAATTTTTCAATCTTCTGTTAATCCATTCAAGATCTCTTTTATGACCATAGTCAAGCTATAGGTCAGAATAATGCTGTGAAGTTTAAACTATTGTAATGATTCAAACTCATTGATACCTATAATATAATTGAAGGGAGCCAGGTGCAAGTAGGATACCATTTGATCCCAAATCACTAGTATAGTCTCTTACTTTAAATTGCTAACATGACGATTATCTTGCCATGCTCTGGTACTAACATTCTGAGGCTACATATGGTCTCCAGTTATGAGCATTGTTGAGTACAATTATTTTGCCAATCAGACCTTCAGTTATCTCAATTTTCACTTCAGTGCTTAAGATCACCTGATGTCTAGAAGCACCACAACCTTTTTACTAGAGTGTAAAAGTAGCCCTTTGCACTTATAAATTTGATTAAGAATTTTTAATTTATTTCTCAGTCAACTGTATAATATGGTACCACTCCTTTTTAATATGCCAGGGTTACTTGTGAGTTAGTATATGATCCTTCATTATGCCAATCAATGTAACATAAACCTGGATCTTCTGCCCAAAATTTCAATTGTTCCATCCACAATGTTGACTATGGCACCAAAATGCCTCGTGAACGCTGAACTTATCAACATATTGTAAAGTTAGTTTCATAGCACAAATATGTGTGCTGCTATTGCAGTTGAGTCAAA
Source organism: Massospora cicadina (assembly GCA_022478985.1). NCBI lineage: Eukaryota > Fungi > Entomophthoromycota > Entomophthoromycetes > Entomophthorales > Entomophthoraceae > Massospora > Massospora cicadina. The sequence continues at coordinate 43,097 of JAKSZP010015096.1, forward strand.
ATGAAGGTCAGCAAACTGTAAGCCTCTTTGGATTAGTGCACGCATGCTCAGCAGTTCCATATATTTCATGATGCTTGACATTCATTTTTAATGATAGTGCTGTTAGTCGTTTATTAGAACATCTACATAATATTTATTTTACTTAATTTTATATTTTACCAATATGTAATCTTTTCTTTATCAGGTTGCGTTATGTTAGGGTTAATTATAGAATTGATTTATTATGCTTTTCTTAGTCCCGCGGTTCATGCTATATGTAGTTGGCAAGTTATATTATATTACTCTTGGATAACTCATCTTAGTTCCTTTGATTGCTAGTATTTAATGAGTACTAAACCCCAAATTACAACGGTGCAACTGTCAATTCTAAGATACCTCAAATTTCTTGCCTCCTAGGCCTAGTTTATATCATCTACTATTTAAATATACAATAGCTCAACCCGCACCATCATAAACTTTCTGAGAATAGGTTTATAACTAATTTGTTTGCCCATTTTTCAATGTCTTAGTTCTAATAGTCTGATTGATTTTATATGTAACTTAAAATGAGGTCAATGAATAACCGTCCATTTCCTTTCTTATTATTAAGCTATTGATCAGAAACTCCTTAGTGCTATTAAGTTATCAAATAATTGCACCAATGAGAACAAGGGATTTTGAGGAGAATATAATAAGAAGACACTAAAGTTATATGAGATTTTGTTGTTGATTTAGATTGTTAAATTGAATACTATCAAGACTATCTACTGAGAGCCTCTGAGCCACTGCCATTATTTGATACTATTGTACACTATTAACCTTCTTCAATAGAAAACAGTTTTTTCACATTAGAGACTTATTGAATGCATCTTATAAGGTCACTGCTTTCATAAAATACCTTATTATTTTAAGTGTGAATATACTTGTGCCATAAACCCAACCCATGCGCCAGTCCTAGCACCTGAGGCTCACTATAAGGGGAACTTCTACTACCCTGTTCATTAATAATTTTTTAATTAATAAGTTAGAGCGCTTATGAATTGCTGATCCAGAGTAATCTTTCTGCAGTGGCAAGCCTGAGGCCTAGTTTTATGATAATCAAGCTATTTATCAAGTTAGAGATAAAATTAATGGACATATTGACTAGCTTTTAGAGAACTTTATGAAGCATAATCGCTGTATTTATAAGTGGAAGAAAACAATGATGAAGACATACGCTGCCTTAGCGGCTTTGTCAAAATTTAAAGAAAATGATGTTCAGTCTAGAACTGAATGGGAGAGGGAGATTAACTCCCTGCATATTCTAGTTTATGCTCAAGGGGAATAGGTAATTTTGAAAAGTTCAAATCTTTAATTTTAAACAGGAATGAGAGAAAGTTGAACAACAACTTAAAAAAAGTGCAGCCATTTTCCATGTTGAATTACCTGCTCCACGAATTTTTGGTTGCTTAAACAACAATAGCAAATCTTGTTATCAATCAATTACAATGTATGGGTTGTTATTTAATATGATGCTAATAGTGAAGAGGTTCTGGTTGGTTGCAACTAGCATATGATTTTCACTACTTTTCTAACTACTTATATTTTAAGAACCAATGCTAATATGACGCTTTCTGCTAGCAAATCTACTTTTTCCACTGCCTACCTACCAATCTCTGCTATATTAGCGACTTCTGCACGTCCTAAGAAGACTAAATCAAATCAGACTACCTCAATGGCCAAAAGTGGTTCTTAAAACGCTATTCGTTCAGAAAAATTTGCTGATCATTAAGAACAAATTGCCTTCATGGTTCTGTAAAAATAAACTTTGAGTTTTCTATATATCTTCTAAAATTTACACAAGTTTGATCAAAACAAACTTTACATAGCTTTACGGACTTGTCTGAAAGTAATTATGGAGGGTTCTCTCATGAAATTTAAAGTGGAAACTATAATAAATTCCTTAGACGCTGAAAGTCAGTAGCGTATCCTGAGAAAAGTAAGTGAAGTCAGTATTACTTATCAAAACGCAAAAGAAATTATTGCCCAGGAATTTGGCATAGCAATTTTGTCAGGCAAAGAGCAAGTTAGAATTAGACTGGCCTACCAGACTAAGTGCCAAAGCACCCAAATGGCAAACAAGAATGCCAGAGGCACTGCTGCTGATATGTCAATTATGGAACTAGAAAGGAGTTTCACCAATAATTGCATAAGTACCATAATCTCATATAAACACCTAGTAAAACACCAGATGAACACGGCCAGAAAACCCTGAGGGGTGTTGGAATACTGGCAGAAAAAGTGATTTGTCTTTCAACATAAAAACTGAAATTGGGGAAAGGATTTTTTTTATTGGAAAGATAAGGAAGAAACTTAACCAACAATTTTTCCAGTGAAGGCAAATGATTAAATAGTGTTTGATTGTAGTGAGTCCAAGCAGGGATTGGGCCCCTCAAATTCACCAAACCCAGTGAAATTTTTGGTGAATGGGACAGATAATCTCAATTGGAACTGACATCAAAGAATTTGGTGGCAGGCTAAGCGTAAGTCTCGGGGAACATCCCTTGGCTCTCAATCAGGTCATCTTCCCATTCCTGAATAAAAAGACACTGAAGAGGATGGCAGTACCTCTCATCACTCAGGGTGATCTCGCTCATGTAGTAGATGAGCGATGGGTGACAGCCCTTCCACTTTGGATCCCACCCCCAATACCCACACTCACCTTGGAAGAACTGTTGCAGAGAATTAGTGAAATCTATGCTGAGATTACCAAATTGAAATTGGTCAGATCTAATTCAGGTGGTAATCTGGCTGATGGCTGAGATTTGAATGGCTGTAAAAGCATGAAGAATGAGGTATCAGCCAGAATGCCCGATGGATCCAATTAAATCACTAAATCAGTAGAACAAAAATTGGGCGCCATCGATGAGGGTTCAAAGCCCTCTGATAGTAATTCAGGCATTGTGGCTGATGTGCTGCTGTTGACTGAACAAATGGTTAAACGACTGAGCGCGGGTGGGTTGGCCACCCTGAGCCCATTCACAACCAAATGGTCCCATCCCTATATGGGATGGCCTTGGGGGATTCCTGTCGCTCATTGAGTTAAATGCTGTTGTGATAACTGTCAGAAACATAGTCAAGCCCTGGTTCAGACATTTGAGGTTGAACTGACAGAGACTTGGCCTGCCGCCAAATTTTGTGATGTCAGCTCCCAAAGAATAAACCCGCCCATTCCCAAAAAATTCGCTGGTTAGGTAGAATTTGTGGGACCTAACCCCATCCTGTCACTACCCAATTGACCACTATTTAACCAGTTGCATGGCACTGAGAAAATTGTTGGTCAATTTTTCTTACTTTCCTTTCCAAATAAAATTTTACCTAAAAACCAAATTTTCATTTTTTTTTCTTTCTGACTGCATCCCAGATGGTATTTCCCTGGTGGCACATCACC
>JAKSZP010015097.1:0-46370 GCA_022478985.1 Massospora cicadina
CTCAACTGTTCAAAGCTGAAGGCCAGCAACTGCAAACCCTGGAGGAGTCATCAACCTCCCCGCCTCTCCCACCCTTGGGGGTTGCCCCCCCAAGACTTGTGGTTGCCCCATTGCAACCATCTGGTTTGCCTTGGGGGACTTTGGTAAGTTAATGAACCTTTACTTTCCTCATGTCCTCAATAGATCTCCCCTACTTCAAGTCGCTTAGACCGCTGTGCCTTTGGCATTCTGGGCTCTCCACTGGGTGCTCACACACCCAGACTGGGAGCCCAGTCTAATTCTTATCAGCCGCATCCATGACAACAGCCTAGATACATCAGAGAAATTAGGACAATCTTCTTTTCGGTGCCAAATATAAAGATATGAACGTCCTACTCATGCTCCTTTTAAATGAATTTAACTATAAGTTTTCCTTGATGGATAGAAAATCTGTTGAAAGACTTCCTGCCAAAACTAGCTCCAGTGCTACCAGCAATGGCGCTCAATCAGATCAAATCAATTAGCGTCTACTCCCACTTTCAACACATCAAAAAAAAATTTTGTTGACGGTGGAGGTACAAACCCCATTGACCAGTACTACCACCCATTCGGGATGTAAGACAGACTCCATTATTATAGAGTTAGTGCCCATTTCTCCTAAGGTTTCTCTAGTAAAAGCCACCATGGTGGTGGCCAACAGTGATCCCAAAAAGATTCTCATTCAGCCCTTACTTTAGCTATCAGGTTAAATAATCCAAATAAGCAAGCGGGAACCCCACGCACTGATGAAGTAACCAATTATAATTGCTCAGAATTGCAGGGACCCGCCCACACTGGACTTACCAAATATAGTTTGGTGCAATGAGCAACAAAGACATGACCATTGGTTCTGGGAACTGCCCCTGAAACTAATTGATCCACATGCTCAACAAATGACTTATCAGGCTAAAACTCAAAAAAATTACAGTCACGTTAGGATCTGAATCCAAAGGGTTTGACAGCCAATCAAATTCATCAAAAAAAATAAAAAAGTTTTATCAGATGGATCTGAATCTTTCACTGCGCCTCTGGTGTCAACTAACATGACCTAAGTTGCTCCCATCAATTACACGCCAGTCCAAAAGGACATGATCATGTGTAGAGGTGTATCTTCCCACGACACTAACTGTGGGAAACACTGCAATTTCTGTACTCCATGGCTGTCTAGTGGATTATGAAGGCTACGCCCACCACCACTGCCTTTTTGTATAAGCACAAAGTCTCCACTGGTACTTCCAAACAGTGGCTTGAGACCCAGATCTTGCTTGAAGTGGCCATTTTTTCAAATCATATGAATCTGCACTGAGGACTGCCATGGTGTGGATATAAATTTTAATCAACCACCGCATGATGGAAGCTATCATCCGAGAGGATTTAAAGCCCACATGATGCTAAGGCCTGGCTTGAAACTGGGTTCAACCTCCATAATGCCATAAAGATAATAAATCTGGCAAATACTTTAAGCTTGCTCTGTCAGTCATTAGCCCAGGGATCTTGCCAAAGGATCTCACCTCTTACGTGAAGCAATTCCTGAATGCTTCCACTACTCTCAAATGATCATGACACACCATTTCAGTTGACGCAGCATTTGAATGGTACAACGCTACATTCTCCCCTGAGGAGGCAAAGCCATGGATTATGTCTGGTTTCAAGGCTACTGAAGCCTTGCAATGGTCATTATGTGAATTTTGTTGGAAAATTAATCTGATTTGCTAAAGGCTGGTTGGACAAAAAAGGTGGTTAAGTGGGGCCATTCAGGACTGGTCGCTGAATGATGCCATAAAGTGCAGTTCTAACAGTCTCACCCCACTTGAAATGAAGTGTTGGATCTGCATTGGAGCCAATATTGAACTCGTTTGGAACTTTGCAAACATGGGTGTCACCAAGCTCATCCATAAACCCTTTGCGGCCACACTTTCCCTCTCACCAGATGGATTGTCTGGAGGGACCATGCATCCTAGCTCAAGAAGCGGATTGAGATGTAGTGGGCTTCACTCCTGAAACTGCATAGCCTTGGATCAAGCACGAGATCTCACCCCAAGTCATGACAGCAATGCTGGGGTTGTATCCTTCCCAAACTAAGCTGTGAATGGCTTCAGAATGGTATCCAGGTCAAAATTATCTATTAATGGAAACAGTTGCTTCCAGAACACTCCCTCACGGCCCTTACACCGCCAATGGCTTCTCACCGTCTGAGGCGTTCCAATGGTGTGAGGCTGATATGCCTGCCATTATGCCATGCATATTTACTGATGGGGGTTGGAATAGCATTAACTTTATGGACTGGTGCCAGCAGAACTCCATCACACTTAAGATACTCCAGCATTACCTTAATTTGGGGTGCAGCCCCAAAGCTGCATTGCGCTGGTACCAACTGGGCTTCTACCCGCCAATGCCCACGGCTGGCAGAATTAAGAAATTGGCGCAGCAATGACCCATAATATAATTCAATGCGGCATCAATATGTGCCAGATGAATGCGATCCTGAGCCATGGTCTTAGCCTAGACGTATCAATACTCTTGATCATTCTAGGCTAAGACCATGGCTGACGCCCCAAAGCTGACGTCCAAAAATAAAACGTATTATGTCATGGCAGATTAATCTGATGGGTCATCATGGAATGGCGCCAGCAGCCATATCATTTTTATCCGTGAGTTAATCAGCAGTGGGTTTATGGACTGCCAAGTCCTAAAATCATACCTGAAGGATGCTATCCACATTAATCTTTAGCTGGTCAAAGAGGAGGAATGGTCCAATTTTATTGTAACGATTTACCAGGAGCTTGACAAGGTCCTGTCAGGCGGTAATTCAAATCATCACTGTGTACTGGAGCGAGGCTATATAAACATTTTGATTCCTGGCAAACTTGACCTAAAGCTCCTAGAAGTTGGCATCAAGTATAAGGACTTCTATCTGCAAATGGAGCTGACCCGTTATGCTAACCAATATGCTAGGTGTGTTACTTTTCATAACCTGCAAACAGATTGTGAATGTGAATGGGTCCACAAAGAGATCCACACTGGTGTCAGATTCTGGTGGTTGACTTGAAAATAAACCTTTCAACAACCATCAGAGTGGGCTGATTACTCTTTCAACGCTTGAGCTAACACCTGTATTCTCATCTCAAAGCCTAACGCAATTATATAATTCAGGCCAAATATCTCCGTGTCAATTTGATCAATTATTTTATTAAAGCGCTTGGCCCAAATACGCTCACATATTATGGCTGATTTCTTATGCATCAAATCTTGGCAATTGGTCCCAATTATTGGGAACACAATTAACTAACTTGTATACAAAATTGTTCAGGACTGACCCAAAGTTAACATCTAAAAATCCCATGGACCATAAGACAAACGAAAAACGTAATCAATTTTCCACCCTAGGGAGAAATTCATATGTCGATCCACATAATTGGCATGATAGCACTTGCACATGGACCACCCAAAAGGGAGGTACCTAGTGCTATTGAGAGAAAGGCCTGCTAACTTCCCAATTAGGTGTACATCATCTACTTCAATCGAGGCAAGAATTTCACAGAAGGCGTATTTCGTCAGCAGTGTGATGAAACTCAAATCAAGAAGATCCTAGGACAATTTTGCATGCTTTTATCACAATTTTTGTACCAGAAATCCTCCCAATTTTGAGTTATTTTGCCACCAATAAACCTAAGAAAAGGTTTCAGCCGTATCAGTTCAAGGGCTGAACTGAGGTGGTAAGATATCTGTTGAAATTTTGTACTCAAATGTGGCCAGGAGATGCCCTAGAGGTATAAATACTGGCGCCTGGCCTAATGACTAATTATCAAATTAATACCTTCTAATAAAAGTTTATCATCTCAAATCTTTCTGGTTTTCTCATCTGAATCTTTTCTTTGGAGAAGTTTTGACAAACTGGAAGGACTGAATCCCCAATTTGTATCGAGACCAGCCTTGGAAGAAGTTCCCAAATACATTGGGAAAATTATGCTTGAAATCAAACAGAAGCGTCAGGGCTATATTAATAGGCTATTGAGTTTCTGAACGGTGAATATACCGTAAGCCACTGGCCATATTAAGGATCATCTGGTGGAACTTTGACCTGAATAAGTGTGCAGGATAACAATTTTCAAGTGAGCGATCCTTGGATTTTGACAACTGGCCTCTCTTATTACAATGTGGTCTGTGAGTTCAGTAATCTGGTGGTGATTATATCACCAAATTCCTAAGCCCCCATGCAGTGGAGGCACTATAAAAGTCAGCCTCTTGGATGAAAACAAACAACATCGCCCTACCATGCTACATCCTCTACCAGGCCTTAGCCACGTCATTTATGTCAAACGGAAGGACACCAAACAGGTCTTCCAGTTCTGTTACCAGACAGGTAACACAATAGATCAGTGCCATCATAAGAAATGGAAGACAGTCTGAGGATTCGATTATGACCTAATTGGCAGAATCACAAAAGACATATCAAAAACCTTTCTTTGAACAAAAATTAAGGAGTGGATCCTGCAGAACTTCATGAAGGTAGCGGACATGAAGAGTCAAAAACAGGAGCTGGACGCCGCACACAAGGAGGCGTGGGATCAGGAGGTGTCTAAACATCCAGAAGCTGATGATGAGCCCTTCATTAATAACAACCCTGAAGCTTACAATATGGACGAGGGGATGAGCCCTGAGCCAGCCATGCCCTGACTGACCCAGGTGGAGGTGGAATGGGAAGAAGAGCGCTGGCAAAATGCTGGCCCCAAAAAATTGCCTAAGGAGGGCCAATTGTCTCCCGCTCTGAACAATTCAGCAACCAATGTTGATAAGCTGAGAACTGGAAAGCTGCCAGCTGTTATACCATCAAAAAAAATCCCAATGCTAGCAACCTGGCAACCTTCAAAGCTGGCAAACAGCCTGATAGTAAAGCCAGCAAGCAACTAGGGTCAAACGAGTGAAGCCTAGTGAAAAGTCAATGATCTGCTCAAAAACGCAATAGCAATTCCAAAAGTTGCCTAGCATTTGATGTCAAGTCTACTAATCATTTTGATAATTTAGAGATCCACCCAAGCTGGTGCACATGCCATACATTTGTTGATCAACAAGGAAACAGGGATTGTCAACTGAGTACTTAGTGCTTAGGCTACCCAGTAATAAAATACCTGTTCACACTAACTGCCCTTGCTGATCACATCAACTATGTGCCAACCCTTAAAGCCGCCACCAGCAAAAAGCCCACCTCCATCCATAATTCTATTTACAACCCAGATTCTCCTCATACTCATGGGTCAGGCAACCCTGAATGATCATCGCAATAATAAATGATAGGAGGATGCTAACAATTAGATGTAGGTGAAAAATGCATTATTTCAAATGTAATAGTAATATAAATTTATTTTAGAAAAGAAACAAAACCATATTGCCAGAAAAAATGGTGACAATCTCAATCTGAGATGCAACGTGCCACCAGTGGTCCCTTCAAATTGGGCGCCAATCCCTATGGATGGATCATGTAGCCATCGTTGCTTTGAACAAGAAAATTAACCTCAAAATCATTCATGAGACCCACGCTGTAAGGATCTTAGTGGCTAAAACCACTGATAGGGAAACCTGTAGGAGCCTCAGAGTGGTCGCTGTGTATGCTGCGCTGAAGCCCCATGAAAAATGAAAGTCTTAAATCCCTGTTGGAGGTATCAACTTACAAAGCTACAGTCATAGCAGGAGACTTTGACTGTTGGATGAACGCGAGCTGGGATTTGTTCCAGTTGTAAAGTGGTTACTGCATAGGTTCATGAGGGTGATTCTTAACTAATACAACTTCCTGTATGGCGACATGTAACACGAATCTGAGCCAATTAGGGTTCAGTTAACACTTGACCTTTGTTCACTGTATTTAGGCAATTTTGTCCTACAATAACTAAAACCAATTACTAGCAAAATCTTTTACAACCAAGAACAAGATACTTTATTTTCTGAAATAATATCATAAATATATAGTATTCTTGCACCCTAGTGCCTTCCTATAAGAATCGTCAGTATCAGCTACTAGAGAATAGCTTTTCATTCATTGAATTGAAGCTTTGGCATGCCATTGGTTAGAATTTCAATTGACTTGATTTCCCAGGCTATGTGATCCTGCTCTCAAGCTGATAAACTATTAGGGATTATCCTCAACAAATTAAGGAAGTTTAATCATTGAATTAATAAGTGTTAACTTGGAGCTCCTTCTGGAAGCCTAAAATGATCAATGCTGATAGATTATTAGGGATAATCCCCAACCTAATTCATTAGTATTGGAACATATTGGAAAAGGAATATTCTGGTTAAATTCCTAACAGTTTTCAACGAGCAAGCACCCCAACCGTAAGGCTAAGGATATGCTAGAATATCTGTTCTTGTTGTGGATGTGCCTCATGATAAATGAAGAGGATGAAGACCCTAAAACCACATGTATTGGACTAGCAACTTTTATGAAGCGCCGCAGGTCAGTTCCCATCTGGATTACATGCTAGTGTTGTCTGACTTAAAGCCGCTGACCTTGAAAAGCAATTTCAGCCTCACTCTCAGAGTGACCACATTGTCGTCCAAGTCTCAATTGACCTGGGGTATCCCCCAAAGCGCCACCAGTGGCAAATCTCACTGTCAGTGCTGATAAATGATGAATGGCGGTGGATCATTAAAAACTGTTTCAATCGTCTAGTCACTTACCTGGATTGACAACCTAGGGTTAATCCCCTCAAAAGCTGGATCTTGATCAAGGAAAAGCTCAAATGCGCTAGCACAAAGTACAAGTAAATTAAAGCCTGCAAGTGAATGCTGCTGAAAAACAGCTGAAGGATTCCTTGGCTACCCTGAAGCTCTCACGGTGGGACAGCAAAGAATGGTGGAGTGAGTACCATGAATTTTACAAATGTACTAAGCCTTAATGAGCAAGCAGGATGTTTAGAGACACCTGAAAGCCACCTACTGGCACCAAAGCCTTGCTGAAATGATGACCAAAGAGAGATTGGCAAGCCTCAGGGAAATTTGATCCTGGGATAAGGTACGGCAGGTCAAAACCTATTAGGAAAAGAGTCCTCTGAACCTGAAATAATTAAGCGCGAGATCAAATGATTTGCATGGACTTTTCTGGTTCTACGAGACAAGCAGATCCATGACTAAAACCCTAATCAACTTGGCAAAGCCAGTGCTTGTAAAATTCTCAGCTGACAACAAGCGAAATCTTATATCCAAAATCTCAATTGACAAAGTTAAGAATGCATTATAGAAATCATTGAAGGGAAAGGCACCAGGACCCAACAACATGTGCGTGGTGATGTCCAACACTATCCGCAATCACATCATGCTGAAACTCACCCACCTATTCAACTGCTGTCTTCAAACCAGGCGCCAATTTCCTGGGGCCAAGAGACCTGGATTGTGCTCCTGTACAAGAAGGGTCTCCAATGGCAACTTTGAAACTGTTGTCTGATTGCTCTTTTAAATGCTGATTATAAGCTACTAACGCGCTTCCTGTCCAACAGGTTGATGACTACAGCCCCATGAACCCTCAATAAGGCCCAGCATGGTTTTATCCAGGGTTGCACTATCTGAGACAGCATTAACGCTGTCAGAACGTGCTGCAGGACATGCAAGAATCTGAGAGTGGCTACCTCATGTTTCTTGACATGAAAAAGGCCTATTATTGAGTATCGTGGCCCTTCCTGCATGCGGCAATGCAAGAAGTTGGAATCCCCTGTGCTTTCCATTCCTGGGTCTCAACCTTGTACTCAAATCTTATGATCAAGGTGATTGTCAGTAATGGTCTCACAAACTCTATCCCAATTGGACAGGGCCTCCGCCAAGATGATCCCAAGTCACCAATCTTATTCAACTTCACTTCAAATATCTCTTGGTAGTGGTGAATGTAAAATTCTAGGGCCTAGCCCACCCCAACTAATGTCCACTGAAAATGTAGGCCTTTGCTGACAACACAGTCGTGGGGATGTACTCACTGGAAGACCTTCAAGGCACCATGGAGCTCCTTGCCCTTTACCAAAATTGGCGTCAAATGTAAAAAATAATATAGAGAAGTTCGCCGTAGTGAGGATTGGCACCACCATCTAAAGCTCACCCTCCAATCTCATGCTAATCTTGAATATTCAGATGATTCGTTATCTGGGTATACTTTTTAATAGAAAATGGTTCAGCGTGAATGAAACCAAACAAGTGGTACTGTCTAGTTTGTTGACACAAATGGCCTGCTGAAAGCATGCGCGTCTCAGCCTTAAAGAGAAGGGGCAGGCTTGGGAACATCTAGTACTAAAAAAAAAAAAAGAGAAGGGAAAGGTGATCAACATCTTCTTTTTTATGCTCTGGTGCATCTCCCATTTGCTACTGGTGAGTCTGACCTTGGAGCAGAAAATGAATACACTGCTCCAAACCTTCCTCTGCTACAAGTTGAGAGCAGTGCTGATTGCCCTTAACACGTTATTTAAACTGATATGAAAAGGGGGTATGGGCCTTATTATTTTTGAAACTCATGCCTAGTGTATATGGATCAAGTCCTTCCTCTGCATCGTGAAGGTTCACATGCGCTGCCTGACCCTTGCGTGGAATATAACTGGGAAAGAGCACATGGCTTTCAAGAGACATTATTCTTGCATTCCTTGCGATAATGGATGATTACTCACCAAAAGCTTCCCTCCCAAGCAAGGAGCCCTCATTACTAGAGGCTGTGTAACTGGGTGGTACAGCTATGCAGCTGGTTGGTAAAAACTCCAGCTCAGGATATCAACTTGATTACTAGGATTTCAAGACCATAATTTCGTTAAGAGTTCCTTCAACGCCTGAGAAAAATGTAATTGAATTGGTGATAAAGTTCCAGTAAGGTGATAGATATGTTCTTTAATTCTACCCCAAATGAATACAGGCAACCACTCCCAAATTCCAGAACCAATAACTCGCTCAACTTCAAATACTCAAAAACTGGGTGGAGGAGGGGCACAATACTAAGTACCCCCTTAGGGGGTTGATATCAGGCCTGAAACACGATTGGTCTCTTCCAAGCAGTGTTCTACCACCTAGCGGATCCTGCACCATACAATCAAGTTTGCCAAGCATAGCAGGTTTGGACTACCTTCCAAGGACTGTCATGTCTACTTCAAGCTGAAGGCAGACATTGGCCAATGATACTATGAGTGCTCCATTTTCCACAAGTACTGGTCCACAATGTGACACCTCCTGTCTGGCGTAGAATTGTTGGCGGAGCTGCACCCCTCACAAGACCTCTTTTTCATGTCTAGCCTACAATCATCTCCAATCCAGATGCATGCCTTCTTCTACCATTATTGTATTTAGGATTACATTAGCTATCATAGGCAAGCGATTTGGCAATAAGCGCCCCATTATAAATTCCTGGTGTTAAAGATTATCTGGATTTTATCTACCAGCTCCAGAAGATTTTAAAATTTTTGCGCCTAGTACCAGAATGTTACAAAGCTGCATACCTGGCTTTCTCTGCTATAAAATCGTCTTATGCAATGAGGCTACTAATTAATTTGGACTAAAAGGGCCTGTAAGCCTAACAATGCTAGAACTGTAACTAATGATGGTGATCACCAATCAGCAATGGTTGGCGATGCTTGCAAACTAGTACCATCCTACCAGTCATTTTTTGGCTGAAATTTCATTTACACCCTTCCTCTTCTTTCTCATTATTTTCAAATAAAGTAATGGAGTTTTAAAACTAAGCCTGGTAGGATAATTCCTGCTCCCAACTAGCGCAGATGTTTTTAACACAGGTTAAAATCCACACTGGTTAGAAAAGCTTGAAATATATCTCTTTCTTAATGTTAGACCACCTCCAATACTTTTTTTATCATCAAATTATTTAAACGTATTTTTTCAAATCATCTTTGGAACTAAATTTTTATATATGTGTTTAATTAGAAGTACTTAGATTAATTTTTATTTATTCAGGGAAGGTAGATTAATTTTATTACAAATTTTTTAGATTTTACTTGTTATGATATCTTCACATTTAACTTTATGAACTATTATAAAATAGGCTATAATGCTAGTATAATTGCTTTATATTGTAAATTGTGCCTTAAAAGATTTATGTTAGGTTTTAGCATCAGGAAACTAGTAATCTTGAGTAATTATCAATATTTTGCAACGCAGGGCTCAGATACTATTAAATTTTTATCATTGTTTTCCGTGGTGCAACTAAAGACTTGAACTATAAATAATAAAACAAATGTCTTATTATCTTAATACTATACAGCTTTTGTCTTGGTTACAAAATTCTAATCACACATTTAATTAATTTGTTGTAATACTTAACTGAGATTTACAAGAGCTTTAATAAAAAAACTCTTATGGTAAATGAAAAAATAAGTGTTATGTACAATAATTACTTGTTTTGGCATAAATTGTAACGCTGTACTCAAAAAGGATCTTATTTTGGTAGCTATAAGCTGCCAACATCAACTGTAGAAGTATTTTTGTTTGATAAAAGTTAGGAAGTTTGCATATACTACAATATTAAACTATAGATCTAATATAAAAGTTAAACTTTGCAGGAATTGTATAGAAGCCACAATAAAGTTAAATCTAGAAAAGTGAAAGAGGTCAAACTTAAATTTCTAGATATTAAACTGAGAAGATGTCATATAAAACTGTTTTTAGACTTAAATATGAATGGTTTAAACCAAAGCTATATTGTCTTCTATAGTTGAAACATACTTCAATTTACTAATCAGCAGGACAGCCTAACAGATATCTGCCTACATAAGCAATAAAAAGGCTTAAATTAAAAATAATCTCACAACTAGTTTATTTTTAAAAAACTATATATCAGATAAGGTAGCTTTACTAATATAAATATAACTATATTATATATAAATGATCCTTATGGTATACATTTGTAAATTCAAATTGCAATTAGATGATTGTTTTCAAATTTCTTTTGAGGATTTTTACTATAATGAAAATTTTAGTGAGGCTATAAGTTTTTAGTTATAGGCAAAAATAGAAACTACAAACTGTAAACCTTAGTCTATATCTTTAATGGTAACTAATTTTATACTATTTAATAAAAAATAGTTCTGTATTTTTATAAGGTTATCAGCTGTAGTATTTATCTAATACATATATTATGCATGATTTCTCATCTAAACTATATTTTATTAGAGGTTTTCATATAAAATAATTTTAAAATTCTAAACATTACACTTTTTTCAATTTATGGTTGTTTTTACCAAAAGATTACTTATTAGAAGTATATACAGTTTCCTCACTATAATTAATTAAAATTTTGTTATTGCTTTAGTAAAATATGTCAGATACCTAATAAACAAGAGCAATAGCATACTTTGAATTATACTTAAGAGTAAGATATGACTATAATACTCCAAAAAGAATGTATAAAATAGCTTTGAGGCTGACTGGTTGCAATCACAAAAAGCTTAAATCTATAGATAGTAAAAAATTTTAAATGTTGACCCTCACCTCATCTTTACATGGTAAAAAAATGTTTTCAATTAGCCATTAAGCTAAATTTTAATTATACAGTAGTTTTAATTCAAAATTTAGAAAAAAGAATAATAAAATAATAAATAAAGTAAAATACACTTTTAGTAACTTTTTAACTTTTTTTACAACTTGTTTGTAATTAATGTTTCTGAAATTATAGCCTGATATTTCAAAAAACACTATGTTATTAATAATTAAGTTTCCTAGGACACGTCATGTAATAAGAAAGGTTTTTCATGCTAAAATCCCTTAAAAGTCAAAATAGTAACTAATTTTTACCATAATTAAGTATTTGAAATCTGAATTCCAATGGGTAATCTTATATAGTTTTATAGAATGATTAAATTAAAGTTTTTGGAAGTTTTAAGCTCTCAATTCCTTCATAGGTGCTGAAGTTTTTTAAGCTCTTGACTCATCCATTGATACAATTTTTAGGCTCCTAAACCGAAATTATTTCTTAATTGTTTTGACTCTTTTGGTTGCAACTATACTTTTAGATTGCAATTACAATGGGCCATGTATTGAATTCTCAACTTTACCAGTCATGTTACCCTTTTTTATAATCAGGATAATTCACAATATAGCATTTATATACTATTATCCAATTTAAATTATTAGTTGTATTTACTAAAAGGATTTATGGCTACAGAAACCCAATCAACACTATTACTCACCTTGACAATGGCAAATCAGCGCTATGTACCCTATCACCAAAGGCAACAGAGCTGGTTTGGGCATGCATTGGCCCCACACCTTAACATGTTGGGTGGACATTGACTGAGATGCTTGTAAGAGAAGAATTCCTTTAAGAGAATGCTCCTCAGGTCCATATATGTGGCTAGAGGCTTGGTACAGCCTTTTGCCACACTGTACTTTGCCTCAGGTTTATATACTAATAGGAGGAGACTCACAACTCAAGAAGGGTATTTTTTTTAAAATATGAACTTACCTATTTTCTGTACAGCTGAGAAAACTCTCTTTCAGCGTTATGGTAGTATTTAGCTGAGTATTGATTGGGGCTTGAGGTAACCCAACTGTTACATTATCTATTTTATACTTTCCTTGGCGGGCTGTGGAGCCTTCCAGTCCACAAAATGGGGGACAACCATTGTCAAAAGCTAATCCACTCATTACTTTCTTATCATTTAGTTGCCTCTAATGGTAGTTTTATAGGCTGTGGATGATGCCAATTGGACTTGTTGCGGTTGAGACCTCTTGAGCCTTCTAAGAGGCCTTTTTGGAGGTATGTTGACATTTTCCAAAAGCCTTAGATTTTTGATTTTTACATTCCCCACTCCCTATAAAAATGGTCACCCATCAGACATGATCTGATAGTTTTTTCTGAACTAAAGGGGGCTCCAAGGAGCTCTAATTTAGTGTGGGATAATATAAAAGATGGCCCAATTTGTACTTATATCACTTAAAAGTTGGTATAATTTGGGTTTTTTACTATAGTTTGATCGTCACCATCCAAGTTACCATTAAATAATTTTACATAAAATCACATAAAACTATAAGTTTGGTTACTTGAGATCTTTTAGTCTTTCAATTTTGCATTAATGCTGGAATTGATTAGGCTCCTACACCTAAATTAGTTAAAATATTTTGACTCCTTTGGCTCAATTTATATTTTTAGGTAGTGATTTCATTGCAGCCAGTTTAAAATCATCTATTTTACCAGTCATGTCCTCCAATTCTAATAAGCAAGCAGATAATTATTATGACAATTAAGTTATAGTTTTGTTTTGTTTTGACTTTTGGCTTTATGTTATATTTTATAATTATAGGTTATTGGCTACGAAAACTCAAGAAGCTCTCTCTTTCCTTGACAACAGTATATCAGCACCATGTTCCCCACCAAACTCAAAGAAACAGAGGATTATTTAGCATGCAGTAGCCCGCACCTCAACATCTTGGTTAAACATTTACTGAGATGCTGATAAGAGCAGAATGCCTTTAAGAACATGCTCATCAGGTCTGCTCAGGTGAATTAAGGCAGGTAGAGCTACTGCCACACCATACCTTGGCCTTAGATTTATGACCTGTGGGAGGAGACATGAAACTCGACCATATTTTCTTTATTAAATCGGCTGTTATCACCTCACTATAACAGAAAATGGTTTTTAAGACCTCTCTCTCCATTGGATAATATTGCAAACTGATACCAAAAGAAAATTGCTTTAATTTTTATGTAATAGTTTGTATCAATATCCCAAATCATACAGCACAATTAATACCAAAAGGTAAGATATAATTAACCAAGTTTAGGCGTTCTAGAAGTATTGCACGCAATGGATTTTTAGTTCAAAATATACCTCACAGGCTGAGATGCGGTTGACATTCATATTCCATCAGCTTCCATCACTCAGTAGGCTTCACAGGGCTGTGCCTTAAAAGAGCATATTTAATCCTGGTTTTAATAGCAGGATAAATTATGGCGAGCAATCATGCTAAGCCTGTCTCAGATGACCTGTGCCTGCCATGCTAAATGGGCAAATGCCCTTGCAGCAGCTTAAGGCCATAATAGAGAGGGTTTAGGCACCCTTGTTCCTGGTTGCTACAATTTATTCTGTTGCAACCTCTTTATTATGATGTACAAAACTCCCTCTAAGCATTCCAGAATTTGGTTTTTCCCTCCTTCTGCCAATCACAAAAAATTTGTAAGTTTGAATAGATAATTTAAAAACGCGACCTTAAGTGGTGGTCTAGACATGCAAATTGGGCTTCTATTTCAAGGGAAAAACAATAGTTTTTAAATGATGAAAGGGGAAACTATTCATTAACTGATAAATGGTAGCCCATCAAGAGCAATACAAGTTATTAATATTTTAATCGTCAAAAGCCTAACAGTTTCAGCGTCTCAGCAACAGCTAGCTTGTGGATTTAGAGCAATGATTTTAAATAGATTTACTTTGAAAATATATATACCTTTATCAGATAAAAAGTCCAGTTCATATTGACTCAACCACTAAGTCTTATCAATGAATGGGATTGCAACCATCCATGTAAGGAATTTTCTAAAGCCCATTCATAGGAAAGCTCATGTACAATTGCCAATTGCTACGCTCACCATTTGATTGAGGCAACTCTCTTTTGGTGTTAGGATAATATTTTATAAAGTAGTAGTAAAGGGCGTGGGTTAAACTAACCATTACAAATCACATTAGATATGCTCTTAATATACTTATAATTTAATAATTAATTTTTTTCTTTATTTACTATTTCAGTTATATATAACCCTAAAGTATACTCTAATGAGCTCACTTATATGAATTATAAGAGTTGATGAAGATCATAAAAATGATACTAACTCAAATCAATTCTCTATATTTTTACTAATTGTTATGTGTCAGCGTTCATTTGGTGAACAATCCAAACGTGTTAAAGGTCAAAATCTTAAACTGCTTGAACGCCACATATGGGATTAAGCCTCCCTGACTTAAATAAAACGTTAACAATTGGCCTAAGCCCCCAAATGATCAAAGCTAATTGATGGGGCTTTAAGATTGTCAAAAAGTACATTCCTGACAAGGTCACCCATTGACACCCTGAGCAAAGCCACATCTTAAATTTCTTAGTTGCGATTGGTAAGCACCAAAACCATGGAATCCTGACAATCCAGACATTGATATAAGGATATGGCTGCTGCTTGACACTCATACTGGATGATAAGTATAGACTTTGGCCAAAGAGGACCCAGATGTTTACCCTTCCACAAGGCTCCCTCACACCCTATAATATTGGAGAGTTTTATTTAGATAAAGTTATCTTCACATTCTTTCTTAGTTTTATTTAGCTTATATCTTTACGCTTCTTTGCTTAGTCTTGACAATAGCTTTAGTGGTCAAGACTCAGGATAATTGCTATATGTGTGGACCCTAATGAAGTGAAAGTTCTTAGTCATCTCCTCTCAGAAACTATTAATCTGTCAAATGCCATTTTGTAGAAGTATATAATTTCTAAAAACACCTCCAGACAAACAAAAGTAATCATTTATATAGATTAAAAAATTATGTAAGCCAATATTGGTGCTCACTACAGGTGGGCCCAAGTTGCAACAATTGAAAACGTTGGTCATGAGATATAGACAATAATTTTATAATAATAACCCCCTCCCAATGGGGAAAAATATCATTTAATGGATTTACATAACTCAATATGTAATACCATCTGTCAAACCTGAGTGTCTGGAACTCTGGGCTACTTTTGAGTACATTCTGCATGTTTAGACTGCAATCTTTACCACCTACAGTTTGAAAGCATCAGCAGTACCATCCAACAGGTCTCAGATGGAATCTATTTGACTGAAGGCCAATCCAGCCGATCCTAAACTACTGCAGTGCCTTCCTATATGCTAAGGCTTTATGGTTCCGCTACCCTGACCACTAGAGGTTGGCTAATTGATTTTAACCTTATGTCTTTGTTTATCCGCCCGCCCTTCATTATCTTCTCTAACTATTAAGACTGCGCCATCAGGAGGTGTCACGCCAGCTAGGTTTAATTCAGAACCTTAACTCCAAACTTATTAATTTTAAATAGCGGCTTCTGCATTTGCCCAAGATAACTGTGAAGCAATTTAATATAATTGACGCCTCATTAAAAATGCTCAAAAAACAAATCACCCTACTGGATTCTGGTGTTTCATGCTACGTGGATAACTAAATTACTCACCAGTTGCAGGGTTTAGTAACTTAAGTAGATGATAATGTGCATCAGACATGCTCCAATTAACAGGTCAGATCCAAGATTTGGAATAAACTCTGGCACATTGCCTGAACCATGTAGAGTTACTACTTGAGGGACATCAACAATTATTTCAGATTCTTACCCTAGCTTCAAAAGCTCAAGGACCTGAGGGTTCTCTAGGGCCTGAAAGGCCTCAAGGCCCACAAGGTCCCACTATAAATGATGATCCCAACAAGCCTCAAAGACCCAGAGGGACTAGAGGGCTCCATATTTCTAATGGAGAAGAAAGGCCACAAGGTCCTGAAAGGCCACCTGGCCCCTTGAGTCTTCTACCCCAAGCGTTAAAGTATCTGACAAACAGTGGAAGGATAAGGTATTAGTGAGTATTGAAGATATACATACACAAATGAAGCAAATATTTGGGAAGGCAAAGTTCACCTTAATGGTCACTCAAATACCCCAACATTACCTTGGAGGCGTTAGACAAGGCGATAAGTATAATAAAGCAGTTCACTAAACTCACTGATAAGCGTTTCAATTAGGCTAGAAAACCTTTTACCAGACTAGGATGCTAGGTCAGAGACTGTGAGGTTGAGATTTCAGCCCTCAAAGTTCAGATGGAAAAAATCCAGTAAGCCGCCCTTGAACAATGCTTATTGAACTACAGGATGACCTGGAGAAACTAAGAAGACAATAGTACCATAAAGCCTCACAAGTACATGGAGACATTGTCCTCTGAGCCCAGCCATAGTGCTGAGCTGGGTATAAACCCTCTCTCTGCTTCTTCTAGCTCCAGCTTTAAACCTGGTTTTACAAAAAAATATACCCCTGGTCAAGAAATGATCACGTTGCTCTTAAATGCTTACAAAAGTGCGATGAAGGAGGCTACTGACAGGCATAAAGTGAATCATGACCACTAATGCCTCTGTGAGGAAGCTAGAGAGATTATGAACCCTCATTTATGTGATTATCAAACCTAGGCGCAAGTCAAGGCTGCTTTTATCCTGAGTTTGAGATTGATTAAACCTATCAAGCCAAAATAAGTCTTCATGGCAATTTGCATCAACAAAGGGGAAGTCCTGAAGATTTCTCTAGAAGATTCTGTGTCAGCGCTCAAAGTTTAGTTACTGATAATTATATTTCTCTAGACAATCCCATTATTTCTATCATCTCCGCCCTCAAACCATAATCTGACACTCGAGTTTATATGATAGGTCATAAGCAAAATTTTACATTAATGTGAGAAGTTAAGGAGGCTTTTAACGAAAATTGTGTGGCTGCGTTCATAAGTTCCCTACTCCTTTATAGCCCTCAACAGGCCCCACATACACGCCATTTAATTAAAGTACAAGAACTTACATATCTTCTCCTACTTTAAAGGCCGCCATCACACCAAGGATAACTGCTTTAGCGACGTGCAGAAGATACAGGTCATGAACTGTCAGCAAAATGGAGGTCATAATGAAAAAGAGGATCTTTGTGCTGACAATTCCACCACTATGCCTCTATCTAAATCTACTTCCCCTGAAAAGATTGCCTCCAAGTATGCCTGGTAAATGAGTTATCTACTTCTGACAAATTACTTTTTAATACCGCTCATTCCTCTTCTTGAGAAGTCACTCATGTTCCTCACTTTACCACCCCAATTTGGCATCTTGGTTGCTTGGATTGCCATTAAGGTTCTCAAAAATCCCTTTTCTTGCCATCATTGATAATAGGTCTTCTGCGAAAGTCATTTTTTTAAGATGTATAGAAAATTATAAATTGCTCCTGACTTGCTGCAATACAAAGAATATGGCACTGCTGTCCCCAGTGTACATGATTCATGGGGCTACTTGGCGCTTCCCCTCAGGTTTTAAAATAGCAGCAGACACCCCAGCAACAGCCTTTATAATCCCAGTTATAAACTACTGTTGAGAACTCACTTTTTATGAGTTTGGTGCCATTATCCAATATACTGATGGGCTCTTATCCTTAATTGGGACACGCGTCCTCTAATATTTAAGAATGCCAAGGATTGCAAGGAACACTGTAAAGATTTACTTTAGGGTTATTATCAGCAAACAACCCTTGAAATCTTTTTACTGCACAGGCTCAGTTTTCTTGTGCACTTCGTCCACGTTGTATAATATAGTAATATATTGGTTGATAATAGTATGACGACTATTGTCCATAGTTGATTATGAATTCTTATATCTCATCCTAATGCTCAGCCAGAATTCCTAATTAAATACTTGAGATATCATGATCTAGAGATTCGTTCCCTCATTCTGTCCAACCCAATCTTCACTAAGATTCCCTGGTGACAGTCTTTTAAGTCCAACACACAGTTGTCAGCAATCCCCAATTGTGTCTCCTTCTTCTCTAGATCCCCACTTAGATCTTTACTCTTTTCTCTGAGAGTCTCCCAATTATCGCATACAGCAATAATATACTTGAGAAGAAAAGCACAATGGAAAGCTGATGATAGTTTACTACTTAAACTATATACCAGGTGAAAAAATAGAACTATCTAATTCTGTTCTTGTAAATACTGTTTATTATCTGTTTTTTTATTATAAGTGAATCCTAAGGAATTTATAGTGAGGATTTGGTCATCTCACTCTCAGTTAACACCTCTTCATGAAACAGCAGCCGTTGCCATTAAATCACCCATCCTCGACTTGGCAGTGATGGTCTTCCCCTCCTGGCTAGGATTCCATCATTGGACATCACTAAGACCTAAATGGAAAGAGTCAAAAAACGTGTCCCTAACGTTTTCCTCTTGATCCAAGTGAACCAACTATATTTGGCTAGCAACCTGCTTAGGTAATGGGACTTATTACCCATTAAGGTAGTTTACACACCTACTGATCAATTCACTAGTTGCAGGCAGCATCACTCGCCTCGCAACTTGCTATTCATTTCCAATCAATCAGTGATGAAACCTGACCAATCCCAATCAGTACACCTGATAGTTAATCACTACCAGATGCCCCTATTTTGTCAGCAACTCCACCCGATGAGATCTTAAGTATTTGTCTGGATTGATCCTCAACGGGTATGACCAGGCGAATATCCCACAATCCCCTGAATGTAGTTACTCCAAAACTCAGGCCAACCGATTTCCAATTAACTTCGCCTTAAGGAAATATTCTCTAGCAATTCCTGGTATTCTAGCAGGCTGGGAATATGGGAAAAAATCCCAACACATCCCCCTCTTGCTTATATTTCCATCTAGAAAAGGTATGGGGCATGAGAACACCACTTTGGACAATCAGTTGAATACTTCATTAGCTCAAGCAGAGTACAATCGTCAGTACTCAATGCTGCTCAGGATGACCTTTGGCATGCGGCGCTCATCCTCTTCCTCCTTGCTACTGCTTTCTCAGAGCATGGTCCAAACGATCTACTGTCATGTAGGGCTGATCAATTTACTTGTGACAATATTAGTCCTGGGATCCAGTTTTCCCCCCTCGGGGTATATGACCTGCTGTCATATTCAGGATTCTTGGTCCAGCGTCCTTGATTTCCTGATTTTCTTCTCATCCTAGACAGGAGACTCTTGCCATCAATGTTCGTTTTGTGGCTCAATTAAGAATACTTATTTATTCGCCCTTGTTATTTCTCTCATAACCTATTGGCTCAAGTTGTTCCTAATTTTCTCTTGGAGAGCTAATCCCATTAATTTTGATATTATTTTCTCCAAAATTGGAGCTCCATGGATTAAAGAGTACATAATGTAAACTTCCATATAAGTCTGAAATCGCTCCTCTCATCTAGCTAATATGTCAAATTCTGAGTTGTGATACCAGCAGCTTCCAAAAAGTTTGTCTGATCAAGACCTCCGGCTCTTCCAGCAGATGAGTCAGGATGCATGGCGGAACCTCTTCTATGGTCCTTCCAGGACTCATACGCTTAATCTTGCGCCAGCAGCTAATCCTTCTGTCAAATTACTGGAAATGGTAACCAATACCTCTGAAACCAGGCTTGCAATCACTTTGAACAACTCTCAGCCGATTCTTCCTCTGTCATCAATTCCAGAGTTGGATTTTGAAACTCTCCTGGATTTGGCTCCTTTCTCTGATGCACCAACCATCATTGTGGATGCTCCGGTGATTATGCTATTTGCTTTTGATCGCTCTTTTCTTACCAGGTCAGACTTGCTTCCTGAGTTCCTCTTCCAACTCAGACAATATTACAAACCCGCTGTCTTGGCCACCGAACTCACCATTGGCAACAGCATTCATTTCAAACTCCACTATGCAGAATTAAGGGCCCAAGTCACTGAGGCTTTATCCATAGTTCTGAACTATCCAATCTTGAGAACATCCTAGATTGGTATGTTGCTGCTTATGCTCTTCACTTTGCCGGCTAAGTTCTTCAAAGTTGGGCCATGAGCTACCAGCCTTTCCCAGGTTTCATCGCTCCTTCTGCTTCAGCTTCTAAGTATCTCATAGTTGTCACTTGCAGGATACTATTTGCTCCTTGCATGACTATCTTGTTTCAGCACTTCCCATTGGTATCTTATGCTGATGGCATTATTAGGGGGCATGATTTGGCAACCCCATCAAGCATCCCTTATTTGCTGCCAGCCCATATGTCCAGTGTTCTTGAAGCCCATCGTCAGGTGCTCAAGACTAATCTTCTGGCTCTGGTACCATATTGGAATTACTCAGGGTTATTCACCAATTGCCTCTTCTTATACTGTTGCTTTCCTCCCCACTCTGGGGCTTTGCAATTGGCTTCATCCAACATCTCAATTCCCCTTCCCTTAGTCACTTTCTTGCAGGGCTTTGCTTCCAAACAAAGAACGTGGTTTTGTGTAGGTCTAGCCCTTGCTAGCATCCGATCTCACATCAATTTTTATGAGCTGTTCCTTCCTACTATGATCCATCCTCCCTCCCCCAAGAGGTGACATAGGCGGAATCATCCCTGTATTGAGGACAATTAATAAAAATAAAAAATTATAGAACTATATCGGTTTTTTTCTATGCAGTTTATAATCTTTTTTTTTTTTTCCCAACATTTTTTATTAATTTTTTATTTTTATTCTTCTTTTTTCCATGAGACTTGACCTTGTTTCAGTTCAGCGGTCCATCTTTTTATCTTTTCCCCCAAACTGGGTCCTGGGTACTTAAACCTGCCAGTTTTCTATGGTTCAGAGGTCCTCTTTTGGATTTAACCATCTAGATTGGTTCAGAGGTCCTTTTTTAAGACTTGACCTAATCATCAGGACATGACCAACTTAATGGTTCATTGGTCCTTCGGGAACTCTTTTAATCTTTTACTCAATCCTTTGCTTCAGATACTTAGCGTGGACTCAGTTTACAACTTTTCTATCCAAGAGATTCTTGATGGAATAGGCATCAGCTGCCATCTTGGCGATAACTTAAAACGGACCTGACCACAATACATCTAGTTTGTTTCTTCTTCTGAAACCATGCATATTACAATAGGCAACTCTTTCGCCTATTCGATATTCTGCTAAGCCCAGTTGGTTTTTATTGTCCTCAATTTTACTTGTATCCTTTTCTTCAATGTAGTATCAAATGTTTTTAATTGCATATTGATCAGGATATTCTTTAGTCAGTTCAAGTACTGTTTGGCACTCAACTTTGACGTTGGTTTCACCACCAAATATAAAATTGGCAGCAACGCAGCCTTTCTCCCATACAACAACTCACCCGGCGTTTTTCCTGTTGGTATATGATGACTGATATTGTAGGCAAATGTCACTGAACTCAGGTACATTCCCCACGCGGAAGTTCTTCCTGCAACCAGTTACCTCAGCGTCATGGCCAGAGTTCCATTCAACCGTTCTACCAGTCCGTTCATCTCCAGCTGGTAGGGTACTGACATGACTCCTCTGATCCCCATTATCTCATTCAATCATGGGATCACATGAGGCGTGTTTGTCCCATTGTCACTAAGCAGGACCTGCGGACATCCATGTCAGTATACTACTTGATCCACGATGAACCTTGCGGTGCTGGTAGCGTCTACTTTTGTTGAGCCT
The DNA here is from genome assembly GCA_022478985.1 of Massospora cicadina. Taxonomy (NCBI): domain Eukaryota; kingdom Fungi; phylum Entomophthoromycota; class Entomophthoromycetes; order Entomophthorales; family Entomophthoraceae; genus Massospora; species Massospora cicadina. Next base: position 22,187 of record JAKSZP010015097.1, read on the forward strand.
TCATCTCAACCCATCTTATCAGATGATCAATGGCAACTATAATGTACTTGACTCCCCCTGTGCTCATTGTCAGCGGTCCCATCACATCAATGGACACTGTATGCCAGGCAAATCCAGGGCAGACCTGTCAGTATCCAGTAGTATTCTTATGTGGTTTGTGAAGCTGGCACTCCACGCAACAAGCTAGATAATCCGTGACATCATAGTTGATGGATTCCCAGTAGTAGTACTGGTGAATATGATTGGTTGTTTTCCTCAGGCCTCCATGCCTGACAACCTTATGAGCTGCTTGCATGATAGCTGCTCTTTCCTATGGCTTTGGGAATAATAACCATTTCCAGTTAATCATCTTAAATACTTGTCCATCCAATGTCAAGGTGTTTTCCATCACTTTCTGAAGCGCACCTTGGATTTCTCGGGGCTCATTCCTGATTTCTCCATTGACCATCTCTGTAATAGCTCATCCGCCTGTGGGTATACCATCTGGACCATTGGTAACTGCAAGAAGCCATCCGCATTCTTATGAGAAGCCCCCGCTCTGTGGACAATCTCGTAATCATAAGCCTGTAGCTTAAGTGCCCATTGGGCCAGTCATCCTTCTGGCCCTCTCAAATTGTGTACCCAATGCAACAAAGAGTGGTCCGTCACCACTTTAAAGTGCATCCCGTGGATGTACACCTGAGACTGCTTACAGGCGTAAATTACTGCAAGGCATTCACGCTCAGTTATGTTGTAGTTACTCTCAGCGGCTGAGAGTGTCCAGCTCACATATGCCACTGGATGTTTGTCCCCAAGTTCATCTACTTGGCTTAGTATGGTGCCGATTGCCATCAACAAAGCATTAGTTTTTATAATAACTCTCAATCAAATTTTGGATATTTCAGAATTAGAGAATCTATTAAATACCAGCGTAGCTGATCAAAGGATTCCTGGGTCTCTTCATTCCATATGAATCCTTTTTTGGATCCTTTAACAGATGGAATAAGGGCTCAGCTATTCGGGCAAAGTCTCAAATAAATCTTCTGTAGTATCTGACCCATCCCAAGTAGCACTTGGATGTCTCAGACACTCTTTGGCACAGCCATCTGTTCTATGGCTTCTATCTTCTAAGCTTGCAGCTGCAATCCACTGGAGTTGATTATATATCCCAGATATTCCAACTCTTTTTTAGGGAAGTGGCACTTCCTCAGCTTAATCTTCAGGTTAGCCATGGACAGTCACTTTAATACTTCATCCAAGTGGTGTAGGTGATTAAAAAAGTCCTACTGAACACATAGATATCATCCAGATATACCATCATGCATGATAACTTCAGGTCGCTTAATATCGCGTCCATGGCCCTCTGGAATGTTGCAGGCGCATTACATAGACTCTGGGGAATCCTCATCAGTTGGTATAGCCCCTGAATGGCAATAATCGCGCATTTTTCTTGTCTTCTTTTGGCAAGTCGATCTGCCAATATCCCAAGATCAGATCCATTGTGGAGAAATACTTCGCTTCTCCCAATCAGTCTAGTGCATCATCAATACTTGGTAAGGGATATGAATCCTTCTTCATAATATTATTTGGCTTCCAGTAGTTGATCACCACCCAGTTGGAGCCATCCTTTTTCTTCACAATTAGAATCGGACTCACCCAGGGACTTGGTGATGGAACTAGAAGCCCATGCTTCACTAGTTTGCTGATTTCATCCTCCACTACCGCTTTGGCGGCCTTTGATTGTCAGATTGGTCTCATCCTAATTTGCAAATTTTCCCCGGTGTCAACCTTATGGATCACATCTCGTGCACATCCCAAATCATGGTCATCCTGGGCAAACACTTCCTAATCCTTTTCAAATAGTTTGAGCACCTCCTCTTGCTGGCCTTCTGCCAGATCAGCGAGCTGCTCTTGATCAACCAGTAGGTTGATGCTCTCAGTTACCCCGGCTAGTAATCCCATCTCATTGAGAGTTCCAAAATCATGGAATCTCCCTAATTTGGCCATTGGGATCAGATGAACAAATGTGATGATCTGATTCTTCTTAATCTTAATCAGTTTTTTACTTAGGTTCGCCAGGAGAACTCAAATTTATCCATGGCCCGGCATTATTATCCCAGGAGCCACCCAAGGCTCCACTATGGACTTCTTCCAGGGGCTACCAACCTCCCCATACAACAGCTCAGGTATCTCCAATGTCAACTATTATCTTCAATCCTGGCAGTATGGTCTTCTCATTCTTGGTCCTCAGTGGAATTCCCCGGTTCTCTAGGATTTCTGCCAGCATTTTGCGTCACTTCCTACCAACTAATTGGTACCAAATCAGGACAATGCCATCATTGTATATTAGATTGATGAAGTTGTTTCTCCGATTCAGCAGAGCTTCACCATCCTTCTGATATACCAATGATAACGTCTGACACAATATGGTCAACGTATCATCTTCAAAGTTACATTTAACTCTGTATCTGCGTAGAAACTCTGTTTCGATCAGAATGTCATAGTTTTGGTTGGCTAAAACTATTGCTGGCGCAGATACCACCAATGACCCAAATTGTAGTGGCAAAGCTCTATACGCTCCACAGAAGATGGTGGTGTTTGCCAAATGTCCCATATTCTTTCTTATGTTCCAAGTCTAGCGAGATCTTCATCATCTTTACCAGCTTGGTCAAGACAATGTTGATGGGCGCTCTGCTGTTGATAATCGCCCTCACCCGCACTCAAATCACTTGTATGTCTATATATGTACACTCAGAGTATTGCAATATAGTGTTTACTGAGTAATTAGCAGCATTATTAGCTGAATCAAGGGTGTAAATAATTTGCGCTAATAAACCAGGAAACGATTCCTTTATTGCGCTGAGGAGGATTGACAAATTGGCCTCATCTAATCTGACTTCAGATAATTTTTCAGGATTCTCAGTGGTTTGAATCTTGTCCGCCAGTTGTTGGGCATACGGCCAGGCAACTTCCTTGATTATCTCAGGTCAATTCTCTTTGCCCCAGCTCTGGTCATGTAATTTACATCCAAATTGACCACTTGATACAGCTGATCCTGTTTGTTGTCCATGAACAGATCACTGATATCAATTTCCTCAGTCATAATGTTGGAAAGAACAGGCTTCTCCACAGCTCTAGACTGTTCCCCATCTAGGCCGTGGGCCCTTTTCCCGATTCCTTGGTGGAAGCTGACTCTTTCACCTGGACCACGTTGATCTGATCCTTCAGCTTCTTACAGTGCACGGCGAAATGTCCTTTCCCACCACATTGGTAGCAGACCTTTTCCTTCTTATTTAACCATCTTAATTCTTTGGGCTTATTCCCCAGCACGGTTTGGTTAGTCATCTCTTTAGCACTTTGTTTCCCTTCATGGGATTCAAATTGTGTACCAGACTGGATTTGAAGCTTTTATTTGGTGCATATAATGTTGCTCCCAAAATCTTGAAATTATCTACCATTTGCGAGGTAGTTATTTTAATCACAAACATGGAAGACATCATGTGATGCAAATCATGATAGGGCCAAAAGGCCGCTTGCAAGGCGATTCTGGCATCAAAGTCATCCAGTACTTTCACTCTGACCAGGATCTGTGACTCCTGGTAAAATTGATCCGCAAAGCTTGCTAGAGACTCATCTTTATGGAACTGGATTCCCATAATTTCCTGTTTGCGCTTTGACATGCGTGTCAGACTCCCAAATTTTTTCATATTGTCCGCCTTTGCCTCAGCATACAACCAGCTGTCCCCCTACAGGTGAGGTAACACTAAGTTCTGACAGTCGGTGTCTAGGCAATTCATGACCATCAACGCTTCTGATGATCCCTGTAGCCATACACGGTCATACTGAACAGTCAGAAAAATGCTTGAATGTTATCCAGATGGAATGTTGGAAATTTCAGCATTGCCTTAAATTCCTCTGAGTTATCTCTGGCCAATTCTCTATGTTTGGCCACTTGGCTAACTTGAGGAGTGACTTTGGGCGTCATCTCCAAAATGGCAGCAAAAGCAGGCGGCATATTCCTTGAAGTATTTGACTTCCCAAGTATAGTGCAAGGATTTCTTTCTTTGGCATTGCTTGCCATATCTGGCTCACAACTGCATTTGTGAGTTTTAGGTTCCTCCACCTTTTTGATCAGTTGCTCTATATCCACGCTGAAATTTCTCAAATGAATGCAATCTGCTTCTCACTCCATTTTCAAATATAAGACCTCTCAAAAGAGGTCCCCTTCTTTATTCTTCAACAAAGTTACTTTCCCAAGTAACTCTATTTCTATTACTTGCAACATTATCTATCCCTTCCTCCATCTTGGCAACTCGTTCTCCAAGGCAGCAAATTCCCGATGATCCGCTGAGTTTAGGGCATTCTGATTCACAGTGGCTAACTCAGTCCACAGTTTGCATATCTCATCTTTGTATGACATACTTATAAATTCTTCAACTTAATTTCTGCTGTAGTGAGCACTAACTTATAAAATTTACTAGTTTGGGTTATTATCAGCAAACAACCCTAGTAATCTTTTTAATGCACAGGTTCAGTTTTCTTGTGCACTTCATCCGTGTTGTATAATATAGTAGATTATTGGTTGATAATAGTATGACGACTATTATCCATAGTTGAGTATGAATTCTTATATCTCGGCCCAACGCTTGGCCAGTATTCCCAATTCAATACTTGAGATGTCGTGATCTAGGGATTTGTTACCTCGCTCTGTCCAACCCAATCTTCACTGAGATTCCCTGGTGACAGTCTCATCAGTCCAACACACAGCTGTCAGCAATCCCCAATTGTGTCTCCTTCTTCTCTAGATCCCCACTCAGATCTTTACTCTTTTCTCTAAGAGTCTCCCAATTATCGCACACAGCAATAATATCCCTGAGAAAGAATAGAACAATTGAAAGCTGATAAAGTTTACTACTTAAACTATATACCTGATGAAAACTATAGAACTGTATAACTGTAGTACTATGTCTCTGTTTTTATTATAAGTAAATTATAGGGAGTTTATAGTGTGGATTCAGTCATTTAACCCTCGGTTGACACCTCTTCAATGAAATGGCAGCCATTGCCATTGAATCACCCATCCTCGTCTCAGCAGCGATGGTCTTCCCTATCCTGGCTAGGATTCTGTCATTGGACATCCTCAAGACCGAAATGGAAAGAGTCAGAAAATGTGTCCCTAACGTTTTCCTCTCAATTCAACTGAACCAACCATATTTGGCTAGCGACCTGCTTAGATAATGGAACTTATTACCCATTAAGGCAGGTCACACACCAACTGATAAATTTTCTAGTTTTAGGCGGCATCACTCGCCTCGCAACTTGCTATTCATTCCCAATCAGTCAGTGATGAAACCCGACCAATCCCAATTGGTACACCTGATAGTTAATCACTATCAGATGCCCCTATTTCATTGGCAACTCCACCTGATGAGATCTTAAGTATTCGTCTGGACCAATCCCTGATGGATATGACCAGGAAAATATCCCAATATCCCCCAAATGTAGTTAATCCAAAACTTGGGCCAACCAATTTCCAATCATTTCGCCTTAGGGAATTATCCCCTAGCGATTCCTGGTAATCTAGTAGGCTGGTAATATGGGCAAAAATCCCAACAAACACACTGTCAAGGTTTTAGCTAATAAGAGAGTCAAAATCCCTGCTCATGAGTCAAGCCCTAACCAAGTTGATTCTCAAGCTCTTTTTTATCAAAATCTGTTCCTGAAGGCACCCTTTAAAATTTTTTTCAGAAAGCATCACGTGCATGGGAATCGATGGAGATGCCTTCTTAATTGCACCTCCGCTTCCCTTTTATAAAAAGGCGTGACTCAGGTCAATGCAGTCACAAGAACGTCATCAATTAAAAACAATGAAAGCATCAACTAGGAAGCTGATCCAGAAGGATGTGGAAGATCCTAATTATATGTACCCATGGAGGTCCTCTTGGCATCATGTCCCTATTCGCCCTATAGATATCAAATCCTTTTAACTCAATAAAGCAGTATGTTTGCACTGTATATTTATCTTTATCAACTTTCCACTAGTTTGCAGCTTTAAGAGCCATTTCAAAACTCATTTTACGGTCAGTAGAACTGATAATCTGACATAAGTGGTTCTTACTTCAAAGGAACTCTGAGCTATCCACTTTAACATCTACCACAAAAAATGGAGAATAATAGCAATCAAAAAGGACTATCCATCTACTGGTCAAGAAATGTAACCTAATTAATCAATACATCTCAGTATAAAGTAACTCCTCTATGGCCTGAAATCTTAATATTTCAGGCTACCTTTCAATTCACCCTACCACCCGTTGATCAAGATCAGTATCAATTCCATTATTAGAACATCAACGAGAATATTCAACAACTATTGAATAGCATCTTATCCGTGGTAGGATGCTCTAGTCATTCCTAAGCCTCTTATGTGCCTTCCGCAACGTGAGGTTTATATATGACAGCTCTATCACATTTGGACAAACTGTATTTGGGTAATGAACGCTATCTCCAAAGCTTCATCTATCCAGCTATACACCGCATCCTGCAAAATAGTTGGTCTACATCACCATGAAGTAATAAATAATTAGGGCTTTTACAAACCCTGTACTTAAATATTGTCAATTTCTATAATGCTGCATCCTCTTTTGTTCACAAAAACTGGGAAGACATTGTACATAATTGCAGACTGATTCTGAGGCTCATGATAACTTGCTATCCCAGATAGTGGAATATTGGGTGACCTAGAGGATCAGCTTTTTTAAAATGTACAACTTTTTGAGTCCACCTTGAGCTAACGCCTCAATTAAATCAAAGACCTCACATAATTGCTCCAGCAACGTTACCAAGAGTTAGCCTCCTGTGATAGCTCCCCTAGGACTGAAGGGCCTAAGGGGCCAAGAGGGATAGAGGGACAAAAGGCCTCAGAGGGCCTTCCAGTTCCTTGGTACCCATTCCTGATCATAACGACTCCTGGAACTAAGACGTCCTAATGGCACTCTCAGCCTTATGGGGGCAAATAAAAAATATGGCTCAAGTACAAAAGCTCCACCTAGATGAGGTTTCCCTCATTCCTAGAGTTTTGATCAATGTTTTTGCAGATGAGATGGATAATTTAAGTGCATTTATTAAGCTTACCAACAGCTGCATCTTGCAGCTCAAGCAATCATGTTAAGGTTTTAAACTCGGTTAATTGACTTTGATAGTCATCTGCTCCTCCAACATGCCAAAATTCAAGCTCTGAGCGAGCAAATTGCCCTTAAGGTCTCTGTTACCTCTCTAAACCGCCATTGGGATGAAGTTTAGGAGGACCTATAAAAATTTAGACAAAGATTGGACCAACAGGCCCCTTGCAACTATACGAAAAAGTGAGTTTTCTGAACCTGCACCAGTCCCTGCATCAATACTCTTTCCAATACTATTGTGACTAACTTCGAACCTAGGTTTAAGTAGAGATTTACCCCTGGTTAGAAAAGTATTGTCTCCTTTCTGTACGCTTATGAAGGGACAATATGGGAGGCCACTGACCATCAGAAGGTAAAGCATATCCAATCCTGTCTGAGTAGCATGAACTGCGATTTTATGACTCCCCATTTCAAGGAATATCACACTTGGGAACAATTATGTACCGCTTTAATCTAGGATTCTGGAAGCAATTAGCCCTTGGCCAATCAAAATCAGGCGTCATGGCCATTCTTTTGAACAAAGGAGAAAGCCCTTTGGGGTTTGCCCGCTTTTTCCTATGCCAAAAGGACAGCCCTATGGTTATCACTAAAGATATTATGTTGGAAGACGCCATAACTGCTTAATCTTCACGTTGAGATCTTACCCTGAGGTCCAACTGCATATGTTTGGCGGGAGATCACCTTCATCTGTAATTGGGAAGATAAGGAAACTTTTAACAAGATTCATATGTCTACCTTGAGTTTTAAATCCTCTCTTTCTACCTCTCCTTACCGTCCTCAAGTTCTTGTTGATGAGAATCAGAAGAACCCAAACCTTGATCCACCTACTGCAATGGATTCCGTCATAGAGTCAATTGTTAGATGAGAATTGCTGAGGAGGCTGGAAGAGTGCAGTCAGCATGAATGATTAGGCGCTTCATGCTTACATTTTGTACCTCCTCAAGAGCATTTAGCAGCCTCTAATGAGTCTTATATTGTCGTTCAGAGGAAGATAAATTGGTACCCATTAATAATAAAAACCTGATATTGCTTACTATTCTTCTGATGAATCTCCTTTGTCTCTCAATCTGCAACCACCCCCAATCCAGGAGTTTAGTCACATGAGGCACAGTTTGAGTTAACAAGGTCCCTGGCCATGCATTGTCAATAGTGGCTCCCTGTGAATTTAAAATTAACTAAGATATTAAAAACATCAGGTAGCTCCTAACTTGATTCACTACATGGAATATGGCACAGTTGGACCATAATGCACTCAGTCAAATGGGTCTTATTCCTTGCTAAGCATTTGCTTTAGCAAGTTGTCACTGAATACTTCGGTCATTGCATTAAGCAATTCTAGATACAATCTCCTCCTTGAACCCTGTTTCTCTCTAACTATTAAGCTGTCATACACTATGACAAAGAATTCATATCACTTTTGGATATAGGGTCCATTGGGTTAAGAGACATCCCACAACACCACAACAGAGGTCAAAGCTTAGACCTGCTTGTTGGAAAGCGAAAGTTGGATCAATAGTCTTGAACATCATGTGAGATGCTCTCAAGTATGGATTTCTCCTCCTGTGATAGATGGCCAAGAGGTATTACCCATCTATTTAACAAATCTGGTACCATACCGCCAAAGACCCATGTCATCATTGACACCAGGGTACATATCAATATTCCCTCAGGACATTTATTTTAAATACGAGCAAGGATAACCCATCAGTCAAGGAAATCCTGAATCGCCTGCGAGTTTTATATCCCATCTATTTTGGACCCTTATCAGTGCTTCTTGCAAACCTCACTGACAGCCTAGGACAGTGAGGCCTAATACTCCAGACTCTTATGCTCGCCTACTTCCTATAGAAGCCATTGACGATGTACATAACTTTGGAAGTCTAAGGGATTCTCAAGATAGAATCGCCCTCATCAGTAGCTCTGATAGATACCTCTATTGGGCGAGATATCAATAGTGAGCTATGGAGCTAACTTGAGAAATTACTGGAAGAATACTATGACCTCTTCTCAACCTCCACTTATATTTTGGTAAGATGAATGGCATTTTACATCATGTTAAGACTGGGGAGGCTCAACCCATCTAATCCTATATCTACTAAATGGGTAAAGTTTAACAAATCCTAGGCGGATGTTGAGCTCAAACAGATACTAGAACTAGGTTACTGGTGCCCTCTCATAGCCCTTGGGCCTCCCATCTCTTGTTAGTTCAGAATATGGATGGTAGTCATCGCGTAGTGATGGATTATCAAATGCTTAACTCCATTACCAAAAAGGTCAGTCAACTTTTTGCCCTGTATTAATGACTCTCCACTTTCTTGCTGGGTCACATTATCTTCTGCTATGAATCATGATAGCAGATAGTGTAAAGTAAAGCTAGTACCTGAAGATCGATCCAAATACTTTCTCATAGTCAACAAGGGCTATTTGAGCTGACTAGGATGACCCAGGGCTTTTCAACGCGCCTGCTACCTTCCAACGTTCCATGGACGGGATCTTGGGAGATTTGAAGCTATTGTGTATCATTATATACCTTAACAATATTACTGTTATTTTGAACCTTTATTGGCCACATGGTTTATCTCCTGAAATTTTTTACTTGTCTAATAAAGCCTTCATAAAACTCAAGCCTTTAATGTTCTTTTTTTTCAATCTGTAATGGAATTCCTCAACACATTCGAGCAAATTTAGAATTACAGAAGAACTAAACAGCTCCAAAAAACTGACAAACAGCAAACCACAAATGTCCTCGGCCTCACCGCCCACTGCTCTAAAATGGGCCAGCGGTGAACCCCCCCCCCCAGCATATTCCACCTAGTGGGGAAACGCTTTCAAACCAGATCAACTAGTCCCCCAATTCCTTGGGTTGATACATTTCCCCCAAGTATCTCGCCATCCACCTCGCACGTTCTCAAACGGTGCCTTGTAGCCCCATTGTGCTCCCCCAAAGCAAGATGCAATTCAGCCTCCAGGTTGAATATGGCAACTTGTTCCTCTACAATGACAAACATATAATCGAATTAGCCCAGGCGCTTATGCAGCCTGCAGGCTTTATTGACTTCCGCCCCTACAAGGGGTACTTTGACCTCGGCTTCACCTGTAGCTGATGCTGCAATCACAGCCAACATTCCCCTGGTGTTCCAGGAAACCCCATACCAACCACTCGCACCCGGTTGCCTGATGATACCACTCTTGTGGTTCAATTTGCAGGCCTCCCCACCCACCTCCCCCTGAAACTTTATATAATGAAATAATAGCCTTGTTGTCAGTGTATGGCGCTGACCCCATTTTATAATTTGTGGTTCCCAATGAAGCCAACCAACTAGCGGGCCCTCACACCTTTGCAGCCATACGCCCAATATCAAGTGAAAATGCCATTTTGATTCCCCTTCACATTATTGTCCCCTCTGCCCCTGACCACCCTTTCTGGGAGAGTAAATGAGGGGCGCACGATCTGCCCCATTTGTTTTGACCTGGACCACTCAAAGCAACGCTGCCCCACCACAGCCTGAGATGAATCCCACACGCTCAACTCCCCCCATGATGCTCCCATAGCCGACATCAAAACTTTCTTCAAATGGGGAACAATCCTCCCCCCTCCACCAAAAATGGTAGATGCAACTGCCAAGGATGCAACCAATAGGAACCAACATGCCAAACAACCACTCCTAATCCAACTAATCAGGAGCCATCTTGGACCCCAGTAAATACAAAAAAACCACCCAGCCACCCAATCCAGCCCACCCATATGCCGATTAACCCACCATCTTTAACCAAAATCCTGGGATTATTTGGAGGAAGTTAATGATTTGGGAAATCCCTTCCCTGACTCAGTTGAGTCCCCAGGCCTCAAAATGTACCTAAACGCAGAATATGCAGCTCAATTCCCAACTCGCCACTATGCTCTACACTCAGATGCGGATGAATTCTGAAGTGACCACCAACTCACCAAAGAGGATGTTGCCTCCCCTGATTGTCACACCCTTTGAAAGGCCGTAATGAAATCAGTCACAGTATTGGCCAAGGGGGTACCCGCATCTATCCTTCCCCCATGCAACAAATTCATAAAAAAGAAATCCTCTGATTCCAACAAGTTGCCCACAAGGCAGTACAAAAAGTTGCAATCTTCACAAAATTTGGCCCCAAGACCCACATTACCAGTAATAACATCGCCAACTTTACCATGCTACCCAAAGTACACCTCAAGGCTGAAAAAGCCCTTTCCGAATATATCACAACCCTCCTCATAGCTAAATTTGAGCTTCCTGAGCCACTTTGCTACCTCAACCCCCATTTTGAGAATGCACCCACGCCTGTGCTCTCAGTGCTCTGCCATACACTGTCCAACACAGAGGAGGAAGATGAGCCTCCCGATCCTGACTCATCCCCCACCATAGATGCATAGCGGTTTACCGCATCTAACCTGGCTGGTTAATTTTGGTTTTATTTTTATTTTTATTTTTTTGATTTTGTTTGAGTGATCCATTCATCTCTTTATGTTCGTTTAAATTCTAGCATAGTATTTTTGCTCCTCAGAGCTCGTAATGTCCATCCCCTTGTCAGCTTGCCTCAGTTAAATAAAATGAAATGGAATTCCTCAGACACAAGATTTTAAACCATGTAATTCAGCCCATCCTAGACAAAGTCGCTTCTATAAAGAAGATGTTATGCCCCAGAGCCTTAGGGATATCCAAGTGTTTCTGGAGACAGTATGTTATTGTCATCAATTTATTCTTCAGTTTGCTGATTTAGTCAAACCCCTTGTTTACCTTCTACAGAAGAATGTGCCTTTCAAGTGGCGTCCTGAACAAGAACAGGCTCCTTATACGCTAAGAACTTCCCTTTGTACTAAAACTATCTTAGTCATCTACATCTCAACTGACCAATATTGTACTAATCGATGTTAGTGGCGTCACAGTTGGGGCTATCCTATCATAACACAATGAAGAGCAGCTTGACCACCCAATGGCTTACTTTAGCAAGACCCTGATCAATGCCAAACGAATTATAGTGTTACTGAGCATTAGTGCCTGTCTGTTTTATTGGCAATCAATCACTTATAGTCCTATCTATATGGCACTAATTTCACCATTATTAAAGACCATGCCTCTCTCTGATGGTTATAGCAAATGAAGGACCCAGATGTTACAATTAGTGAAAAGGGCATTAATAATACAGAGCTATAATTTGACTATTGTACATTGCACAGGAGCAAACCATCAAAATGCCATAAATCTTTTGAGGATGCTGGTGCTGGCTGTTTTTACCCCTAAAGAAGACCAACTTTCCAGTAAAGCATAATGTCCTTTTCTACCACCATCAAATTAAAGGTTTAAAGAGAAAGCTTGATGCTACTTATCTAGTACCCTACCCTGTCATTAATAAAGTGAATTCTGAATATTCCATTGCTGACGTTCCCAGGGGAAAGTGGTTAACCAAGTCCATGTCCAATTCCTATGGCCCTATATTCCCCTCCAATAGGATTTGAGGGGTGCGTTGTCAGGATTCAAGAAAATAAGTGAGTTGAAATCCCTGCTCCTGAATCAATCCCCAACCAGTTGACTCTCAAGCTTTTTCAATTGAAACCTGTTTCTGAAGTCACAAATGGAAAACTCTTTTGGGAAGCATCACACACATGGAAATTGATGGAGATGCCTTCTGAAATTGGACCTCCACTTCACAATATTACAAAAGTCGCAACTCCCATCAATATGGTCATGAGGACTTCAACAAGAATAATGAAAGTTTCAACTAAACAATCAATCTGGAAGCATGTGGAAGATCCCAATTTTTATGAAACCATGGAGATCCTCTTGGCATTGTGTCTCCACTCGCCCAAAAAGATTAAACATTTAAACTCAATAAAAAAGACTTTTTACCTCATCTTTTAATCCTCATCAACCTGTCCGCTAGTTTAAAGCTTTGAGACCAATTTTGAACCTCATCTTACAGTCAAGAGAACTGATAAGCTGACACACATAATGGCTCATACTTTTTTACTAGAGATGGAAGATAGGGTTGATAAAATTGGAAACCCTGTTCTGAGTTCTCATGTACAACTACCACATCATGTGGTTTATGGATTGAAGGGACACCCTTATAATATTCAGAACCAAAGTTAATTCCTCCAAGGTCCCTATCATAATTGGCACTTGTACACATGTGAATTTTCTTCTGGAAGCCTTATAGATCTACAAGAATTGATAACCCATAAATTAAAGAAATCCTAACTTATCCTGGCATTCATGATCCCACCTAGCCAATTCTATCTCCTTACTAATGGCCAACATGGCACCTAAGGCTTGTACAGTTTGGCCTTACACCCTGACAGCCTACTTATGGCTAATATACATTGACAATATCAACAGTGTTAGGGGATTTAGAATCCCTTGTGATATTAGACTAGAAGAGCCTTCCACTTTGGCACTACTTTTGACTTCAATTGGGGATGACTTAACTGCCAAACAATGGAAGAAGAATGAAAGCTACTGGAGAAATACGCCATCCATTCTCCACTTCCACATATGACTTTGACAAAATGAAAATGGTCATACACAACTTAAACACAGCAGATGCCCTTCCCATCTGATTGCAGCCTTATGGGAAGAGCAAGTTGGAAATAGCACAAGTTGCCATGGAGATCAAAAAATTAACACTGAGACTGATGATACCATCCCAAAGCCCATGGGCTTCAAATTCTACTCATTTGAAAGAAGGATGGAAGTTACCAAGTTGTTATAGATTACTGCAAGCTTATTTTGGTAACCATGAAGGACAACTATCCATTGCCTTGCATTGAAATGTCACTTCACCTCCTAGCCAGAGCTTAGTAGATTTCAGCAATGGAGTTTGCCAGTGGTTACTGGTAGATTGAGCTCATTCCCAAAGATTGGGCTAAATTCACATAATTTCAACAAAGGGGTATCTGAGCCAACCTGAATGACACAAGGGCTGGGCAACGCCCTGGACACTTTTCAAAGGGCTATGCATGGACTACAAGGTGACCTGAGACTATTATGTGACTTTAGTCTACCTCAACGATATCACTTTAACTACTAAAACTTTTAATTGACTTAAAACACCTTTGTCAAGACTTTATTTGGCCTAGTCATGCATTTTGAAGCTCAAACCCTCTGAGTGTTTGTTTTTCCAGCCCAAAATGGAGTTCTTGGACACAAAGTCACCAAATGAAAAATGCATTTCCTACTCAATAAAGTTGTTGCAATTAAGAAGATGAATGTAAGTCCAGGGGAGTGTCCCTTCCGCCTGGACTGGGTGGTGTTTCCATTTCCAACAAAAAAGGATCCAAAAAGGAATTTGTCCTCTTGTCTCACAGGTCAATCTCGCTTATGTGGTAGATGGGTGTTGGGTAACAGCTCTATCCTTGGAGATCCCACCAACTGTCCCTACAATTGCCTCCGCAAAATTAGTACAGCAAATTGAGGAAAATTGCGCCAAAATACTTGAAAACCATCACTCCCATGGGCCTAATTTTTCTTATGAAGTTGATGGCAACAAGCCCTCGAAATCAAGGTCCTGAAGCCTTAAACTCTTGGCAATGAAGCCCAATGGGCTCGCACATTTAGTAAATGGGGAATCAAGTGTCAAATTCTCAGAAAAACTCGCCAATGGCATCAGGCCATTGGGAAATGTTGGCTTCAGTTTGAAACCTTCTTCAAAAACTTTGGTGAATAAGCTCAATGGGCGTGTACCTCTTAAGAAGAATGTGTCCAGTGTCAAATCCTTAGTTAGACTTTCCAATGGCATTGGGCCATTGGAAAATGTTGTTGCCAGTTTGAAACTCACCTTGAAAACATTGGGAACAAAGCCCACCGGTATTTGCCTCCTAAGATGAATGTGCCAAATGTTGAATCTTTGGTAGAACTTGCCAATGGCGTTGGGTCATCATCAAATGTCACTGCTAGCCTGAAACCCTCCACTCAAAAATTAAGATCATTGTTCAATGCATCTTTCTTGGCCAAATGGATGCCAAAGCGACTGGGTGCAGGTGGTTTGGGTATCCCAAACCCGTTTCTGACCTCATGGGACCGCCCCTATGTGGGTGGCCTTGGGAGGTTCCCGTTGCCCATTGGGAGAGATGATGTCATGCTAACCATCAGATATGCAGTGAAACCACAATTAGGCGCCTGAGGGCAAATTGACAGTGACTTGGCCTGCCACCAACTCTTTCAAAGTTGGTTAAAATTGAATTAGTTTTTCCCTCTCTCAAAG
This sequence comes from Massospora cicadina, assembly GCA_022478985.1. Classification (NCBI taxonomy): domain Eukaryota; kingdom Fungi; phylum Entomophthoromycota; class Entomophthoromycetes; order Entomophthorales; family Entomophthoraceae; genus Massospora; species Massospora cicadina. The sequence goes on from JAKSZP010015097.1 coordinate 37,573, forward strand.
TTCTCCAGTTTAGGTCAAATCTTGAAGGCCCTGACACAAGTCTTTATAAGCTATTCCCAAAATCAATCATATATTTAAGCAGTCATAACACGCTGAGAAAATTGACAGTTGAATTTCTACTTTTAATCCAATAAAATCGTTTCCCAAAAAATATCTGTAGTATGAAGAAATCCAAAACACCTAACTAATCCCATTTTCCCAGCTCCCAAACCCGCGGGCCCTGGGGCCATGATAGCCTGGTTCGTTGCTGGGTTTCTATTCACATTTATGACCCATTGCACTTATTGGTAAAATCTCTTCCCACTAAAATAAACGTCGTTCAAGCATCAGTGCCTCTGGAATTTGGGCTTGCCATTTGGGTGTTTCAGCATCTAGACTGGCAGGCCAGTCTAAACTTAATTTACCACTATCCTGACAATGAACCCTAATCTCAGGGACATCCAAGTGTTCTGTAAGTCCTGGGGCCAAGCCCTTGTTCCTGGACAGGGACCAGAATCCCTTCAGGACTAAAAGGGGTCCAAAGGCCTAGGTAGGACCCCTGTCACAGTTAAATGACATAGCACATGTGGTTTATAAGCGCTGGTTCACTTCCTTGCCCCCTAAGGATCCTCTATCCCTGCCTCTTCCTCCCTCCTCTACCTTGGTAGAGTTGATAGAGGTGGTTTGCAGTGAGGTTTTCCAAGCCAGGGGCCACAGGCAGGTCCCTGGGACTCACCCCTCCTCTGGAAATCTTTGCCAAAATTTTCAAAAAAAAACAGGTCACAATGTCCTCAAGGCCTGGTTTGCCAATTCCGTGCTGAGGGGCCAACTGGACTTTCTGAGATGGAAAACTGAATCTGGTCCCAATTTTCATACACTAACAATTGTTGAGCACACCGTCACAATTATCCCAACCCTCTGGAAAGGATTTGGGCAGGTTAGGATGCATGGCCAGCCTGACTCAAACAGTCTGGTCCTGGGTTGGCATTGTCAACCTAAAATGGCCCAAAATTTTTGAAAAAAGTTTTAAAAATTTTTAGGTTTTGTTGAGTCCTCAAACACCCCCTGCCCAACCCTCCCCTAGCCAATGGATTCCATCGCTGAGTCCCAAGGGGTCCAATTCCCTGATACCTCTCCCCAATCTTTTCCCCAATTCACAAGGCAACAGCCAATCAAGGGCTGTTGTCAGTTCATCTTTAATTCATTACTTAAGCTGCAACAATAAACCCTTACATTCTCGCCCAGGATGTCATGGACTCTGTCCGCCTATTTATTACTTTAAAAAAATCCAACTTTCAATCCAGAAAAACGTGACACCGTCCTAGTTATATTTCCAAAGATTTTCAACTGGGGACTGGTCAATTGACCCTTATGTCCAGCAAATCATCCTAAATCTCATAAAACAATTCCCCAGACAAAGCGCCCACTCCTCCCACCACTATCATGTGGCCGTTCACTTTGGCCCTGGCTTTCCGCCCCACCACTGGTTCACCCAAAGTTGCTCGTTGGGTGGGATAGCCTCAGAGCAACCCTATTTTGTCACCGGTGGAGTTGCGGCCCCCAACTAACCCTCAAGAAAAGGATTTGTTTACCTGAGAGTCCTGGAGCACCCCTCTCAGTGAGAGCTCAGCCCTAGCACTCTGCATGGGCCCCCTTTGTGCTCTGTTTCTTCTGCTGACCTTGCGGCGGAAACAAAAACGCCCTATGTCAATATGTGACGCTCATTTTTAAAAATCAGTGGGCCTGCAACTGCGAAGCCCTGAGGATTTTTTGTCCTCCCTGCCCCACCTGCCCTTGGAGGTTGCCCCATAAGACCTGCATTTGCCCCCATCACAGTCATTTGGTTTGCCTTGGGGACTTGAGTATGTTATCAAACTTTTACAGTCCTCACGTCCACTCTAGAATAATGCTCCTCCAAGTCATTCAAACTACTTTTCCCTTGAAATTATGAGGTCTCCACTCTGTTTTCATACACCCCAACTGGGAACCAGTCTAATTTTTCTTAGCTGCGTCCATGACATGTTCCTTGAGATGGTGAAGTACTACAGGAAGTTCACCCATGGTTCATTGAACTTTCTGAGCCTTTATTCTGCTTACTTTGGAATTTGTTCTCTTTGAATGGAATCCTGAGAAGGATCAAAAATTCATCCTCCTTGTAACAGCCTTGATTACCCAGTTTGTCATTCGCATACAAAGTTCCACTAACCCTCCATATTATTCACCAATTCCAGTAACATGGCTTTTGGGGGCCATTTTGGCCCAATTAGACAAACAGAAAGTAGATTAATTGGTGGCTTATTTCAGCAAGAACTTATACAAAGTCAAGCAGAACTGCAGATGCACCAAACGGGATTGATTGGATTTACTTCTTACATTAAACATATTCAACCTTATCTGTATGGAACACACTTCACTATTGTGCCTGATCACGCCTCACTCATATGGCTCCAACAGATGTAAGATCTTGATGGGGACTTGTAAGATGGGCTCTTTGACTGCAAAGTTCTGACTACATTATTTCTCATTGGGTTATTATAAACTAGAACATGGACAGTTTGTCAACTTTGGTCATGCTTGTACCCAAAAATGACCAACTGTATGAGTTGGTTGGCTATTCAGACAGGTGGGAGTTAGAGATTCCAGAGACTGAAAAGAGTTACAATCCATAATAAGGTCACCCAGACTAAGGATGGGATGCTCTACATACTTATTGATGGGAAAGTGTTTCCCTTACATGCAACTCATCTCTCAAACTGAAGTTTTCCTTTAGGGCCGCACCAGCGCGGGAAATGGAGCAGTCAAAAAGATGTATGATTGGCTAAAAAACAATGCTATTGGGACTGCATGCTCAAGTTAATACAGGAAGTTCTATAATCTTGTTTAACCTGCCAGAAGCAGGAATTTCTAAGTCCGCGCTATCATCACAAATTTTATGGCTCCCTCATTACCATTTTAGTGTGGTTAGTATAGATGTAGTGAGACCTTTATCCATGGGTCTCTACGGTCATCACTACATCCTCCTTGGCATTGACCACCTAACCAAGTGAGTTGATGGTATCTATGTTTCTGTTTCCACTGAAAAGGCTAAAGCCCTATCCCTTTTCTGCTCCATCTTCACATAACACAGGTGCCATATGGTCTTACTTTCTAACAACAGGTTGAATTTCTATCCCAATAATTTCCAAGAACTAACGTCATTGTTTGGTACCAGCCAGCATTTCACTGCCCCTTATAATCCTTCAACTGATGGGGCAGTAATATGAGCAAACATCACTCTTGTATCTATACTTTGAAAGATGGCGGCCACCAATCCTATGTAGTGGAATTACTATATACTTTCTGCTTTGTTAGCCTTATTGGATAAGTTGTCACTGCATAATCAATATGTTGCTGTTTCAGGCCTTGTATGGGAGAGAAATCTGACTACCTAGAAGTGTCTAACCATTAGTTGACTCTTCCACTCCCAAAACTGTTGGTCTAACTATGAGAACATTTGCTGATGAAATAATCAGATTACAAGCGCTGACCACCTAAAGTTTTGTCACAGCCACTACAAAAAAGACTATGCAAACCAAATGCCCAACAATTGGCTTTTACCACTAGGAAAATTTGGGGATTTTATTTGATTCTATCACCATTGACCTGGTGGGCGACCTATCAAGTTTGATGCCTCTTGGTCAGGCCCATATCAAGTACATTACAAGGCTAATTACAAATATGACATTCTCAATGTCATCCAGGGCACCATGGTTAATAAGGTTCATTTCATATTCTTGCAGTCCTATGTTTTCTCTGGCAGGATACAGAGGGTGGAACTATTAGAAATCATAATTGAGAACAGCCCAAACGGGTTGAAGATTAGAACATTGAACTGTTTGAACACCCCATATGGGATCAACAACCCTGACTCAAAATCAATTGTTATTTAATAGGTCTAGGCACCAAATGGCAAAAGCTAATTGATGGCGTTCAAGGATTGTCACATAATACAATTTCAATGAAGCCACCAATTATTGATATGATCAAAATACATTCCAAATCTCAGAGTTGCAATGGGGGTTCGCCAGAATCATGGGATTTTGAAAACCTGGACATTAACATATGGAGATGGCTTCTATGCAACTCTCCTACTGGATGAGAAGTAAACATTTAGATTAAAGAGGACTCAGACACTCACATCAACACAAGGCTCTGTTGCACCCTGTATTTACAGAGTCTTGATTTTATAAAGTTAGTTCCAAATTTCCCCTGGTTTTATATAGTACATATCATTCAATTTCTTTGCATAGACTTGACAAAAACATTAGCAGTTAAGAGCTAAAATATTTGCCATATATATGCTAACGCTACTAAAGTGAAAGTACGTAACTATGGCTTTTCAGTTTTCTGTTAAGTGCCCTTGCAAAGAGAGTTAGAATTTTCAAACAGGACACCTCAAGGAAACCAAAAAATCATTTATTTGCATTTCAATATTAATAAAGCTGATACTATGTAAAAACTTTTATATGTAAACCCTTTTTGGACTTAGTGGTTAACACATAAGTTGTTGTTGCTTTTAGTACATATTTTTGTGGCCCTTGTTCATTATAAGCTTAGAATTTGATTTATCAGGGTAACTAACTCTGTAAAAATGAAACTTTAATATTGCTTCCCATTAGTTTTTATTACTAATTATAAAATTTTATAAGATCAACTTTTCATTCAACATAAAAGACTGTTATACATTGGCATTAATATGAAGCAATAAAATATATGGCTATCTTATTTAAACCTAAATTTTATTCAAGGTGGGCCAACCTGTGGATGATACCTCACAGATTAAGGGATTAATAAATGGGAAAGGAGGATAAAACCTGGAAAACCTCCATATGCGGCATATGATAGGCCAAGATCTTCATGGACAGCCTTGCTATTTGCTATCTTGGATTGGGGCATTGGTGTGCAATGCCAACACAGTCATAATCATCTCCTACCCAAAGTTCATCTACCAGGATCATACTTGGAGAGGCAGTGGTAGAGGGTCCATATTATACCACTGGGGTATCCTCCCCTTATATGATTATCTTATAAATACATAGATGATTTGCAAATCTAAAAGCTATTAACACTTACATGCATATAAAAGTTGTGACAAGAGTAGCCAGAATTTTTAAAACTTTTATGATATCTTAAACTAATATAAAACATGTATGTCTGTTTGCTACACCACATCATTTGATATACTGAGTTGAATCTAATGAAAAATTATACTGAATAAACAGATTTTAGGGAAGGGTTTAGTTTAATTTATAGAATATAATTTTAGTTTTTAGAGAAGATTAGGCAAAAAGGTTATTCACTACTTTATACTCAGTAAGATAATTTTAACTTTGTCTAACTATTTATAAAATGCACAAATACTCTACATTGACTATTTACAGTTTATAAATAGTTAGACAAAGTTAAAATTTTCTTACTTAGTAGAGCTTTATTAGCATAAGTAGTTGTATTTTAGTCTCATGATTTTTAGATTACCAGTTCAAATCTGGCTATATTCAATTTTTATGTTATCTTTATAATATATATAGTTTTTTCTTATCTGATAGTAATGTAATTTTCAAGAGTAGTATGTTAAAATCCGGGGGGTGGAAGGCGAGTCGGTAAGGGCGTACGGCTACCAACCTGAAGGTTGCGGGTTCGATTCCCGCCCTTCGCACATCGATCGGGGTGCCAGCCAAAGGAAGCTATTGGCGATTAGTAGGTCTAATAACACGAAAACCTTACCCATGACGTAACCAGAAAAATTTGAGTCCCGATCCGGAGGTGGAAAAACTTTCTTCGACGGAGTTGACCCTGTTCAAATTTCATGTCATTTCTTTCTTTTGGTAATGCCTGTCCCCTAGTTGGCTTGCCTCGGTTAAATAAAAGTATGTTAAAATCCTTGAATTTATCTTAGCTAAATACTTAATATAAATAACTCTGTAATAACTTTTAGATCTATATGCTTAATTTTTCAGTTAAAATATATAATAATTAATATCTTGTCTGTTACTATCTTTTGTAAAATTATATATTTTGATATAGCTTTTATTAATAATTAGAGTTATACTTTTAGTAATTGGATTTAGTATCTTGATTGATATAATATTATCTATAGTATTAAATTAAGCTTGAAATGGTATAAAATGCTATATGAAGATTTTTTCTGATATCAGTAACCCAAAATTATTTCTTTTGTGTTTGGAATATATATAAAGATAAATTTATTCATTATAAAATAAAGAAATTGTTATGCAGGCGGAGCAGCAAGTAAACTCTAGCCACAAAATAAAACCATTCTTATTTCAAAAAGATCAAAAGAATCACTGCACATTTAGTTAAATCATGATATACATGATTTTCTAGGTGCTTGATACATTGCTGAACAAATAAACCATCTAGCTTATAAAATATCATTAAAAAATTGTCTAAACTAAGGTAATACATAAAAACTTTGCAGTGCTATTTCAATAAACTTTCATTGTACTTAAGTGTCTTTACACCTTTTAAACAGGCCTTGATAAAATTAGAAGTCATACTGATAAATTAGCAAACTTGACTCCTTAGAGCTCAGTTTTACGGATATCATAAAATAGTAGTATACCCATGCTTCACTATGGTGTTTATAACTTAGCAGATTTTTTAATTTTTTAACTCCATATCATTAATTGAATAATAATAAGAGGGATGGAGAAAATTATATTCATCCTAGCTATAACAGGTTCAAGCCTGTTACAGCATTTTTGCCCCACCTTAGCTTGTTGTTACAGGTTTTTTTAAATAAAAAAAATTCATACTTTAATTAAAAATTAAATTAAATGGAAAAGTAAGAGGGGAGGGAGGAATACAGGTAATTTGGCCAAGGATAAAGGACCAGGAATCTGGGCCACTAGAGACCTAGCACCTCCAACCATTGATGGTCAGCAATTGCCAACGCTAGCCATGGTTCTAGCATTGGAAGGCTTGCAGGCCATTTGATCTTAATTCAATTTATTGCTTCATCATATATGACAAGTGATCCGGTGGGAAAAGCCAAACGTGTGGCTTTGTAGCACCCAGGGATTAGGTGCAAGAATTTTGAGATCTGTTTGAGCTGATTGGAGAAAATCCAAATGGTCTTCAGTACCAAACTTTTGTGATTGGGGTGCTCATTGGCCAAACTCTTGGCAACAAGAGCCGAGTGTATCACCAATAAACAATAAAGGTAGATGAAGGCTCATAATTGGTCTAGGATGATTGCAGGCTTTTCATAAAAAAGGTCCTGCAACAGATGCATTTCTTTAGGCAATTGTTCGCCTGATAGGATGTATTTCATTGTGGACCAATATTTTTTGAACATGGCGCATTCATAGTATTGGTGAGCAACATCTGCTTTCAGTTTGGCGCATATGGGGCACTCTTTGTGTGGGTAGTCCAGTCTTCTATGCTTACTGGATTTAATCATACGGTGTAGGATCTGCCAGGTTACTGACCATTGCTTGGCTGTTACTAGTTGGGAGTTGAGGCCTGAGATCAACTCCTTTGTTAGATAGTTGGTGTTGTGGCCTTTGGTAGCCCAGTTGTTCAGGATTTGTGGTTGAGAGGGTGAGTTGCGCCCATGTTTTGGGAGCAGATTCATGCACTCAATCAGGGAAAACTTGTAGCATATTTTGATTGACTTGGTGGCATATTTGTTGGCGATTCAATTGCATTCTTCCCAATTTGTCACAAAAATTATTTCAGAATTATGGGTCTTGACATCCCTGTGGATTTGGTTGGCATCTCAATCCACTGGTTTGAACGACTAGCCACCCAGGCGCACTGCCCAATTGCACAATTGCCAGTAATGTGGGGTGCCTTTTTGGGAGGGCATATGTGGGTGGTTCGCCATCCATTTGCGTAGTGAGCAGAGTGAGACTAGCTCCTGAAGGCCATAAAATATAGCCAGTTCACGCTCCAAGCTAGGGTCAGGCAACGCATGTGCATCTGCGTAAGTCTTTGGAACAACTTCATCCAGATCCGCCAAGTGTGGGATTCAAAATCCAGAAGGCCCATACCTCCTTTGTTCTTCAGTTTGGACAAAGTTTCTAGTGCTATTGGTGCCGCTTTCACCTTGAGCCATAGGAAGGTATGGAGCATTGTCTTGATTTTTTTCTCTTGGTTTGGGCTCATTGGCAACATGGGGGTGACATACCATAACTTCAAGAAGATGAATACGTTGACTGCCAACACTTTCTCCTCAAGGCATAGTCTGGCACTTTTCCAGCATGCCATTTGGACTGATATACTTGATGACACTTATTGCTTGGTTTCCAGTACCGCTGGCCCCTTATCATTAAAGAGGATCCCAAGGTATCAGATCATCTGAAAGTTCATGATCAGTGTTGTGTTGGTCAGTAGGCTGAAATTTAGGACGCCAATCCTCATTAATGAGGTTTTTGCCAAGTTGATCTTTGCATTTGACACTAACTGGTATAGGTCTAGTAGCTCCTCAGTGCCCTGTAGGTTGGTCAGTGAGCTAATACCTACTACCATTTCATTGGCAAAGGCCAGCATTTTCAGCAACATTTGGTTGGGGTGGACTAGGCCCCAGAGTTTTGCATCCACCGCAGCCAATAGAATTTTAGCTGCAAAATTGAACAAAATCAGCAACATAGGATCACCTTGTCAGAGACCCTGCCTGACTGGAATATCGTTGGTTATGCCATCTGCAACAATCACCTTGGTTACCAGGCCTAAGTACAGTGTTGATATCCATAATCTAAAGGTTTTGGGGATACCAACTTCTTTTAGCACCTTGTTTAGTAAGGGACATGCTACGA